>MU666903.1:0-40627 GCA_026770625.1 Nicotiana glauca
TATTATTCTTTGCCCGGAACCGAGAATGAAAACACGATCTTATTTAATTAATCCTACGTAGGCAAAATAACTATTAAAATGAGACCGATAATTAAAATAAAAATTATTTTTTTTGGGTATTTTCAAGATTAAAGTAACTACAAAATATTAATAAAACTTATTTTTTGTAATTTTTGTTTTTATATAAAGATAAAATAAAAAGTACTATTTTTTTATATTTTTTAAAGATTAAAATGACTATAAAACATTAATGAGACTATTTTTTGTATTTTCGAAATTATATAAAGATAAAATAAGGTACTATTTTTTTTGTATTTTTTTCAAGTTTATGAGAAATACATTAACTAAAATTTATATATCTTTTTTTTGTAATTTTTCATTTTAAAGTAAAAATAAAGTAAAAGAGTCAAAATTAGTTGGAATAGCTATATTGGACCTAAATTAAATATTTATGCTAAACATGTGAAAATTCTTGGGGATGGTCAAAAATCACACGTCTACAGCTGTCCTTCTTTGACTGGAAACACGAAGAGTTTTCCGACAAAGAACCACTAGACATGTTTTTGACCCGACCCTTATTTGGGGAGATTAAAACTAAAGGAAAGGAAGAGGATGTGACCGAGCCCTAGTATCTGAGTTGGCTACATATCCTTGGTTGTAAAGGAATCAGGCCACGTGTAGTTCGGGAGTGAGTGAGATAATGGAGTATACCGAGGTGAAGAGCCGGTCGAGGTTTTGTTCCGTCGAGGTTCCGATCCGCGGTCCTGCTATTACATCAAAAATCAAAACATGACAAAGACTAACTAAGCCTATTAGCTACTAGTTACAAGATTCCTATCTATGAGTCTTCTGAAGCTTGATCTTGAGTATTGGTTGGTGCTTCATGCGGACTCTGAATTTGAACCTTGGTACTTGCTAGTTGTAGGTGCTAGTTCATCCTTCTTCGGCTTTCTAGATCAGGACCAGGCTTGCAGTTCTTGTGACCTTGACCATGTCTTGGGCAAACCATATCTTTCCTCCACTTCTGCACTTTGGATTCACTTTTTTTCTTTCTCTTTTTTTTTCTTTTTGTTTATTGTGACTAACTTCTGTTGATCATCTCGGACTGTTAACTCGCATTTTTGAGGCAAGCTTCTTTTGTTGCTAACCTGAATTGTGTTCTGAAGTGAATTCTCTTATTCTCCAAGTAGGCGTCTGATTGCCGAACTTGGACTGCTTTTTCCCTTCTTGTGAGGTTCAAATTGTTTTTCCTTCGCAACCTGGACTACCCTCTTTCGGCCACTGTTGCCTTCTTTCTGATCTCTGAAATTGGATTTATGCTGGGGATTTTTTGGTGTAACCTTCTGCCTTCCGGCCGGTTACTGACTTCAACAACTTAGAATGATAACGCCTCTATTCTCCAGGCGGGCTCCTGACTTCAACAACTAAAAATGATAAAGCCTCCATTCTCCAGGCGGGCTCCTGACTGCTAACACTTGAAATGTATTCCCTTATTCTCCAAGTGGGCTCCTGATTACCGTCACTTGAAGTGTATTCCCTTGTTCTCCAAGTGGGCGCCTGACTTCAACAAGATAACAAACAAAGAAAATTTCTTGCCCCAGTTTGGTGGCTGGGCGTGTCATGTTACCAAATATTAAAAATTTGAAAGCTAAAATTTGAATTGTACTTCCCTTGTTCTCCAGGTGGGCGCCTGATTGCTGAACTTGAAATGTATTCCCTTGTTCTCCATGTGGGCGCCTGATTGCTGAAACTTGAAGTTTATTCCCTTGTTCTCCAGGTGGGTGCCTGATTGCTAAAAACTTGAATCGTATTCCCTTGTTCTCCAGGTGGGCGCCTGATTGCCAAAACTTGAATTGTATTCCATTGTTCTCTAGGTGGGCGCCTGATTGCCAAACTTGAAATGTATTCCCTTGTTATCCAGGTGGGCGCCTGATTGCTAAAATTTGAAATATATTCCCTTGTTATCCAGGTGGGCGCCTGATTGCTAAAATTTGAAATATATTCCCTTGTTATCCAGGTGGGCGCCTAATTGCCAAAACTTGAAATGTATTCCCTTGTTATCAAGGTGGGCGCCTGATTGCTAAAATTTGAAATATATTCCCTTGTTATCCAGGTGGGCGCCTGATTGCAAAAACTTGAAATATATTCCCTTGTTATCCAGGTGGACACCTGATTGCCAAAACTTGAAATGTATTCCCTTGTTATCCAGGTGGGCGCCTGATTGCTAAAATTTGAAATATATTCCCTTGTTATCCAGGTGGGCGCCTGATTGCCAAAACTTGAAATGTATTCCCTTGTTATCCAGGTGGGCGCCTGATTGCTAAAATTTGATATGTATTCCCTTGTTATCCAGGTGGGTGCAAGATTGCTAAAATTTGAAATATATTCCCTTGTTATCCAGGTGGGCGCCTGATTGCCAAAAACCTGAACTAATTCTAAGATTGCTACTTCCCCTTTACTTCATGAACCATTCCCTTCTAACTTGAATTATCTTCTTTTTTTTCTTTTTTTTTTTCAGAATTGCTTCCCTCAAAAACTCGTGTTGTCTTCCCTCTCAACTGCTCGGGATAATACTGCTGGAAAATTATTTACTTACCTACTGGGGATAACACTGCTAGGGGAATCTCCTCTCTTTTCTCTTTTTTTTTATTTTTTTTTAAAACTATTTCCTTCAAAACTTTTATTTTCTCCCAACACCGCTGGGGATAAAAATGTTATCAGCTGGGGATAACACTGTTGAGGATAACACTACCGGGGGATTTCCATTCCTTCAAAACTCGTTCTTCATTCTTCCGAAAACTGCACTGCCCTTTGTTTTTTCTGAACACAAGTTTCATCCTTTTGTTCTGTCCGTTGGGGGATACAACTTCCTTCATCAAAACTTGTCGTTTTTTTTCTTTCAGCACTGCTGGGGATAACACTGGTTCAAAGACCACTTTCCTGTGTTATCTGGCTTCTTTCAAGACTACTTTACTTAAAGCTGGGGTTTTCCTTCCTCTAAAACTGCTGGGGGATTTATCTCTCTTTTTTTTCTTTTTTTTTCTTTTTCTTTTGTTGGGGATAACACTGCTGTCGTCTTCCCTCGAGAATTGCCTTATCTTCCTTCTTCCCCAAGAGGATACCTGATTTCCAGATTTCGAAATAAAAAGAAAATTTTCTACCCCAGTTTGATAATCTTCCTTGTGGCATGCCTTTCCGCCATCAATGCCATTTCCTTTACCTGCTTCAAATCATAGAAAATTTGTTAGTTTAAAACGTGGTGAGTGATTTTTCCCTTTCTCCTTCCCCTGCTCTGCGTTCCATCATACTATCAAAACTTGCTGGGGATGATATTATTTGTTGGGGATGATATTCTTGATGGTCTTAGAATGACTTGCCCTACTTCACGTCATCCGACCATCTTGAAACTTGGCCGATAACTTCCAACCTTCTTGACGGTTCCCTATTCACAAACCTCTCACCATTTTTTTCCAATTTTATCCTCTTATCTGACCCTCCCACATTTCCTATGACGGTTGACTCTACTTGAGGATCTTGCATGTTTTATTGATGAGCCACTTTATTCATTCATTCGCGTCACTGAAAATACCTTTTCTGCTGGGGATGTCCCTCTTCTTTTGTGGAATAGCTCGAGAACGAGCATTTCCCTGACCTTTGAGTCTCATATGAATTTCCCAAATCATGCCTATCGCTTTCCGCATTATTTTTTTCTTGATTTATCCATGGGCCTTGGCTTTGAGGTCTATAACCTTTGATTTCTGTGGGGGATATCCCTCTTGACACTGATCCATCCCTTTGTCAATCTCCTCTTGCTGGGGATATCCTTCTTGACACTGGCCTTGCGTTTGTCCCTTCCTAGCTTATACCACTTGGATGTACCAATCAGATCCCGTCTTGCATAATTGGAAAGTTGATGGCAAAGTTTGAAGTCATTTCTCACTTGTCTTGACCAAACAGACTCCGTTGGGGAATTTTTCGATAAAAGGAGAAAGATAAAAGGAACAAAAATAAAAGACATAGGAAAAAGATGAATCTATAACAAGAAAAACTATAAAAACTTAACAAACGCCGATACCAACTCTAATGGTCATGACATGCACATGTGACCTGTCCTCCGTCGTTAACCACTTTTCACAATTTCCGCCTTGGTGATTTCCATCTGATTCTCACCCTTTATTCGACTTGTAGTGCCCGAAGGGTTTTCACTATCAAGCCTCTCTCATTTTGGTTTTTTTTTCCTCAGCTTTCATCGCCTTATGGTGCCCGTGAAGGTTTTCACCGATAAGACTCTCTCATTTGTATTACTTTTCAGCTGGGGATTGGGGTGTCACCGCTAAGACTCTCTCATATTTCTTTTCTGCTGGGAATTAGAGTCTTTTCTGTTGGGAATCAGAGTGTTATGTTCTGATAAGACTCTCTCATTTGTCTGACTTGGCATCTTTTGAAGACTGATCAGAAGATCTTTCTTTGGACCGTAATGTGAGATTTTGGATAGGCTAGAAAGAAAGGGTATTAAAGGCTCAAAAACGCATCAATTTTGGGTTCAAAATTTCAACCTTCGGAACTAGATTTATTTACAACAAACACAACCTTTGCCCCAGTTTCTTGCTTGGGGATTTTTTTGATTTTTTGTTACACTATGATCGAGCCGTGAGGCGCCTACGTATCCTCTTTGAGCAATCAGGTCAAACGTAGTTCCCAATTCCTCGTTGTTCTAGTTTTCCTTTTCATTTATTTTTTCTTTTTTCTTCTTTTTCTCTTTTTTTCCTTTTTTTTTGTTTTTGCTTGTTTTCTTTTTCCCTTTTTCTTTTTCTTTCTCCTTTCTTATCTTTCATGTTTGTGTTTCTACTCTTCGCAATCGATTCCGAAAGAGGGGTAGGAAACAAAACAAATGAGGCTCAACGGGTCAACGAATGATAAAGTGTTTAGATAGCAGAACAAAATGCATTCGTCATTCCAATCTTCAAAATATACCAAGTACAAACAACACAATTAAACATTCGCAATGTCTTCTGATTGTGCCAGACTTGATAACCATATCCCCACCTTTGCCCTTTCCATTGGTTGATTTTACTAGCTCTTGGACAATACTCCCATTCTCATTATCGCGAACGACCCTTGCCAATTTGGGCAAATTTGCATTTACAGTTTTCCTTGATGTTTTACTTGCCCCAGTTTCCCACGACTCGGGCTTCAGATAGTCTCAAACAATCCTTATTTCCTTTGAATGTCCCGTTCACCTCCCAATGGCGTTATGATTAATTTTAAGATTTAGGCCTATAACTGTGCACGCATGTCATGTCACTAGAGTCGATAGGAAAAGAATTATAAAAAGGAGAGGACCAAACAAAAGAAAATGTCTAGAAATAATGGAAAACAGAGAATTGCATTAGACAGATAGGGAAAGAGTTTGTAAAACAAAACAAACACAATAAACTGGGGTACAACCCTTGGAACAAACCTAGACAACACCAAGTGTGATACTATGACCAAAGGAAACTTGGACAAAATAAAATGATTGAAGGGTCTGGTTTACAAGACAATATCCAGATTACAACCCTGAAATAACCTGGACAACAGAAATGACAACAAAATAAGCCACCAAAAACTCCACTCTGGCTGACCAAGAAATGGAGAGTCTTCCCAATTACCAAACACGACATCTTGGCCACTGAGCTTCGCATCAATATTACCAAGACCACTATCTGCTTCAACATTTTTAGCTTTAGTCAATACATCCCCAAGAGGATTCACATGCTCCCTATCACCAGGCATCATCCGTGCAGGTAAAGGATTCTGAGCGATATTCTGGGTGTCACTGTCTTGGATCACAATCAGGTTTTCCTGGATCTTGTGTTTCAGGCTTACCATAAACCGACCACCTCAATTTTCTGGCTAATTCAAAACAAAACATGCTAGAATGGACTCAGTCGGTCCTCATTATTAACAACATCTCTTTTTTCATTTTTCTTTTTCTATTTTTTTATTTCTTTTTGCTTTTTTGGTTGTGGTTGAATCTTATGGAGATTGCCTACCTATCATGACCCCGCATGAATCAGACTTTGCATAGTTCGGGCCAATGAAAGGTAAACAACAATAAAATATTTTTTGGAATTTTCAATTTTTCACATTAAAACACACTTCGATTACAATGATAAAAAAAAACTGACAAACTTAAACTGAACTAACAGACTCTGATGAAAGACGAGATACACACTTGAACATTAAACAACCCACATACTCTAATCGAAAGAAATACAAATTAAAAAATAGACTGACAGATTCCTTCCCCTATATGCCAATTTTAACCAAATGGCTATTTTTTGCAAACGTGGCCCCTTCTCAATTTCACATGAATTTTGAGGCCGGAAAGGATTATTTTACAAACTTGTCCGTTCTTTTACGAAAATAGCCTTTCGAAAACTGAAAGATACTCTAAGTCTATCTCGGCAAGAACGATTTAATATATTGCCGAAACTGGCTCGGCTTATTTTGACCAAAAATTCAAATGGCATTCACTTGCGCACTAACTCTTTTTCTTTTTTTTCAAATTAAAATAAAAGACCGAGTTTTGTAAACACGGCCTTTCAGTACCTCGGGGACGAAGATTTTAAGGTTGCGCTAGCTAACCGGCCAAAATCCTAAAACAATGATCAAAGGTGGCTGATATTGCAAAGTTAGCCTTTCGGAGTCCCTTTCAGAAACATTCGACTATTTCTGGCAAAAACAGCATCACCGACTTATTTATGACTCTTTTTTCTTATTTTTTTCAAAAGAAAACCTGATATTGCAAACACGGCCTTTCAGCGCCTCGGGAATGAAGATTCTATGGCTGTGTGGGTCAAGGGTAGCCGTTTATGCAAAGTCAGCCTTCCGGCGTCCCTTTCGGAAACATTCGGCTATTTTTGGGAAAAACAGCATCACCGACTTATTTATGACTCTTTTTCTTTTTTTTTTCAAAATTAGAAAACCTGATATTGCAAACACGGCCTTTCAGCGGCTCGGGGACGAAGATTTTAAGGTTGTGTGGGTCAAGGTGGCCGTTTATGCAACGTCAGCCTTCCGGCATCCCTTTCGGGAACATTCGGTTATTTTCGACGAAAAATGGCATCACCCGACTTATTTATGACGAAAATATTAAAATTTTGACATTTTTGTTTTATGGCTATTTTTGCACAAGGGGAGGTTGGACCCGATGAGGGTTGCCTACGTATCTCACATCCGGTGAGAATCAAATCAGTGTAGTTCGGGCGGATTGGATACGGGCAAGAATAAAAATACTAATTTAGAGAAACATGTATATATTTTTTGCTTTTCTTGAAAATGGATAAAACATGAAAATCTTTTTGAATTTTTTTTTTCCCCTTTTTTTGATTTTTGAAAAAAAATAAAAAAATGCAAACGGTTTCCAAAATATTCTGTCATGTGCACCAATGGCCATTGAATAGTGTGATGTGCATTGGATAACACAACATATTGCACGTCTTTCATCATAGTGCCTTTTATTATTAAAAAAATAACTTTCCATGTTTCCAAAATATTCAGTCACGTGCACCAATGGCCATTGAATTGTTTGATGTGCATTGGAGAACGCAAAATGTAGCATGGGGGACATAAGAAATTCCAAGACTTCTTGGATTCCACAATTGTTCCCCATGCACTTGTCCCAAAAATGTAGCGTGGGGGACATAGGGAATTCCAAGACTTCTTGGATTCTACAATTGTTCCCCACCTGCACTTGTCCCAAATTGTAGCGTGGGGGACATAGGGAATTCCAAGACTTCTTGGATTCCACAATTGTTCCCCATGCACTTGTCCCAAAAATGTAGCGTGGGGACATGGGAATTCCAAGACTTCTTGGATTCCACAATTGTTCCCCATGCACTTGTCCCAAAAATGTAGCGTGGGGGACATAGGGAATTCCAAGACTTCTTGGATTCCACAATTGTTCCCCATGCACTTGTCCCAAAAATGTAGCGTAGGGGACATAGGGAATTCCAAGACTTCTTAGATTCCGCAATTGTTTCTCGTGCCTTTGATTAAAATAATACCATGCTTAGCTAAAAAATCGTGCAGCCTTCTTATTTAACGTGATCAGTATGACCAGGCGTGCCATTTGTCCTCAACTATCATTGGTCCGCCAAATGACCCTTTTACCTTTGAATAAATGCAACATGTAGCACATAGGATGCATCAAGATGGTCTTTTCTTTCCTGATCACCTGTCCTAGACGGACCCAGCCCTTGTGTTGAGTCCCCTAAGTCAAATGCACATGATGCAAATAAACTCTCCTAATAGGGATCCGGCATGAAGTCAAGTTATTCTAGGTTCAAAAACTAGGTTTATTGTTCTAGACCTGGCTTACCCGAGCGGACGACTCGAGCCGGGGGGGGCAGCGTACTAGGGATACAGAAGCTCTGCCGGCTTAGCAACTTATCTGAACCTCATTCTAAAATTGGAGTAGACTCTATACAGAAAAGAAGTCACACGAAGTGCACCTTTCTTCATGATTTAGAAGACTCAGAGAGGAGATGGGTTTCGACACAGTTAATATACAGTTCAAATAATATCAAAGTGGTAGAAAGCATCATTTAGCATATTAAGCCCAAACATGTAACAAAATCAGATAAAGTCAAATATAACAATTATTTTAAGCTCGAATTTCTAACCCTAAAATAGTGGTTCTGGGCTAATAAGTCCCCAGCGGAGTCGCCAGAGCTGTAACACCTCCTTTTCATGCTACCGCACCCCGCGGAGGGGTGTAGTAAAGGGAGTTTTTCCAATTAAATGACAATCTAAACGGGATTTATTATTAAGAGTTGGAGTCACCACTTGAGAGATTTATGGTGTTGTCACTGGTTTGAATCCCGAATCGAGGAAAAAGTTGACTCTATATTACAGTCTACGAACTAGAAATCCGGATAAGGAATTTTGTTAACCCGGAAGAAGGTGTTAGGCATTCCCGAGTTCCGTGGTTCTAGCACGGTCGCTTAACTATTATATTTGGTTTAATTATCTGATTTTATAACATGCTTTAACTTATGTGCAAATTTTAACCTTTAACCGCTTTTAATTATTTTTAAGGAATTGAACGTCGTTTAATATACGTTTTTGGATCACGTCACATGAAATGCACCCGGATCCTCGAAATATTTTATTCAACGTTTTGGGATTTGGATTTGAGTCGCATGAAATGCACACCCGAATTTAGGAAGGTAAAATTATTAAAGACGCACCTAAAGAGACTAACGCATTATTATTTTGGGGAAGGCCGTGAAATTCGCTAAACATCCCGTCCCGAAAGCTAAGTATTTTAATATATACATTTATGAGGGCCCCGCAGTTTGTGCATTTTATTTGGCGAGGCTCGTCTCATTTTTATTAAAGGCAAGCCTAAAGTAAACTACGAGATTCTTGAAGTATTATTATTCCTAAATTAGATAACCAAATGGACAAATCAACCAACTATCTTATTAATCTTCCTTCTCTCCCTTTGAATTACAAGAAGCAGTAGTAGTGCCATCAATTAGGTGAGTAATTCAATATGACGATTTTCCTTTTTTCTTTTCTGGACATCATACAAATGTACATACCACATATTAATTACTACAATAGCAACTAATTTATAATGAATACTAACATTTTTAGAATCACAAACATAAACACATGTAAAAAAAAACATACAACATAATATCAAAATGCTAGGATTGGAGAAAATGAACCTGTAGTTTATACGGATTGAATGAATCAACAATTACAACCGGACATCAACACGACTTCAAGCAAATGTTTACAGCGACGTCGAGTTTTAACAGCTCGAACTCGCTGGAAAAATGGACAGCGACAACCTCGACAGAACTCATAACACGAACGTTTTTGCTCGCTCCTCTACTGTCGTTACTATTTTTTGAACTCCTTTTCCTCTCTTATTTTGCAGCTAGCTGCTGGTTTGGTCAGAAATATGGGTTCGAAGAGATGAGTTGAAGAATGGTGTTTGTGGAAGATGGAGTACGGGGGGTCGTCTTTGACGTGAGAGACGGCTGAAGCTCAGAAGCGACGAGGTAGTAGGGGTCGCCTGGTCATCTCTGTCCAGCTGTTGTCCGGCGAACCGTTACTGGTTCGTTCAAGAAGCAGATGAAGTGAGGTGGGTTGAGGGTCGTCGCTAGTGGACGTGAGGGAGACGGCTGGAATGGAGTTGGTCGTTTGGTATGTGGGGGACGACAGCTTGGGGGTCTCGTCTGGTGGCTGGTCGCGGTTGGCGTAGGCTTAGGGTTTTTGTGTGTTTCTTCATGAAGAAGAAGACATCTTTTTGTCTCTTCAAAAAATGTAGTCCCCCCCCCCAAAATGTCTAAGGTGTGTCCAAGTCTTTAAGTGTTCAAGGAAAATTTAGCCGGATTCAGCTTCAGATCATACTTGCGCAACCGCTCGAAGAATTTTCTCAAATTAGAATGTGATCATCCTGAGTTCGGGACTTGATGATTACGTCGTCCACATACACCTCTATCTCCTGATGCATCATATCATGGAAGATAGCGGTCATGGCCCTCATATAGATTGCTCCAGCATTCTTCAGACCAAATGGCATGACTCTGTAGCAATATGTACCCCAGGGTGTGGTAAAGGTCGTTTCTCTACATCTTCTTCATCCATCAACACCTGGTGATATCCTGTGTAACAATTCACGAAGGATTGTATCTCATGCTTGGCACAATTATGAACAAGTATGTGGATGTTGGGCAAAGGGAAATTGTCCTTGGGACTTGCCCTGTTCAAATCTCTGTAATCCACACACCCGGGTCTTCCTATCTTTCTTTGGAACTGGGACTACATTAGCCAACCATGTAGTGTACTGGACTACTAGGATTACCCCTGCTTTCAGCTGTTTCGTGATTTCTTCTTTGATCTTATCACTGATGTCAATTTTAAACTTCCTCTACTTTGGCTGGACTAGAGGGAAATCGGGATAAGTTGGCAATTTATGAACCACTAAATCAACACTCAACCCTGGCATGTCGCCATACTACCAAGCAAACACATCTTTAAACTCAAACAGGAGTTGGATTATTGCATCTCGAGTTTTCTCATCTGTGTGAATGCTTATTTTGGTTTCTCGGATTTCTTCAGAAGTTCCCAAGTTAACCGGCTCAGTATCGTTCAAGTTTGGCTTAGGTTTATTCTCAAATTGTTCCAGTTCTCGCTTTATTTCCCTAAAAGCCTCTTCTTCATCATATTTCGGTTCTTGGTTCATTATTTGACAATTAGACAGCATGTTTGAATTTGGGCATGAAGTCCGCAAGCATGTCATGTTATTTAAAGCCGCATTATTATAACTGAAAAGAAGAAATAAAAGAGGAAAATAACAAAAATCAGAAAGAATAAAGAGAAAATGAACGATGAAATATTGATTTCATTTCTTGGAATTGGGAAGATAACAGAGTTTACATTGGGAAATTTAAAGACAAGAAACTAAAAGAAACATCCGAGTTACACCCTGGAATAACTCGGGATGCAGAAAAAGTAGCAGGAAAAGTCTACCGGGACTCCCCCCTGATCGGAAATGGCGTAG
Organism: Nicotiana glauca; assembly: GCA_026770625.1. NCBI lineage: Eukaryota > Viridiplantae > Streptophyta > Magnoliopsida > Solanales > Solanaceae > Nicotiana > Nicotiana glauca. The sequence goes on from MU666903.1 coordinate 11,567, forward strand.
CCTTCCAATTTTGAAGCTTGGCGCTTTTTCCCATGTATAACAACTCATCGGTGCTAGTGCCCTCTCCCGGCTAAACCATGTGAGTTTCGTAGAGTTCTTTTCTCATTGCCCCACATATTTCCTCAATTTCTTCAGCCGTGAACACCTCATCATCTTCCTCTTCACTGTACTTTTGCTTGACAAAGGTTTCATACGAATGTGACAGTGGTTGTGGCAAGGACCATCCCTCCTTCTTTCTGTCATCTTCCCACTCTATATCATCTGGGGTAGGGTGGAAACCTATCCCGAAGAACTTCTAAGCTATAGGCAGGGTCATAGGTTCCGATACTCCTTGCAGAGCTTTTCCAAGGCCCTTCCCTGGCTTGAAACCATGTCTAATCATTTCCTTGGACACTATAATCGAGGCATTGGATAGGAAGGGTTGAGGGCAAGGATTTCCTTCTTTATGCTGATCTGCCACCACAACTTTGAATGCTTGGTAGACTATGTGCTCACTACCTTCCCTCGCTTCTAGGCATGGGACAGATAGGTCCCAATAGATTGACTGTTTATATTCTCCATGAACCACAATTTCATGATCCTCATATTCATATTTCACCATTTGGTGGAGGGTAGAAGGTACAGCTCCTGCGGCATGGATCCAAGGCCTTCCCAGAAGAAAATTATAAGACGTGTCCATGTCTAGCACTTGAAAAGTCACCTCAAAATCCACCGGGCCGATAGTCAAGATTAGGTCGATTTCTCCAATGGTATCTCTTTTGATGCCGTCAAAGGCTCTCACACAGACATTGTTAGGACGAATCCTTCCAGTCCCAATTTCCATACATTGCAGTGTGGAAAGTGGGCAAATGTCTACCCCCGAACCTCCATCTACCATGACTCGCTTTACATAATATCCCTCATATTTGACAGTTAAGTGCAAGGCTTTGTTGTGAGCAGCTCCTTCTGAAGGCAAGTCATTTTTGCTGAATGAAATATGATTCACAGCAAAGAACCTTTCCGCCCATCTTTCTAGTTGTTACACCAAAGTTTCGACTGGCACGTATGCTTCATTCAAAGTTTTCATTAAAACCTTTTGATGCTCAGGGGATTTCATCAGCAATGACAGTAAGGACACCTGTTCGGGACACTTTCGCAATTCATCGACCACCTCATAGTCGGCTATCTTCATCTTCTGAAAGAAAGCTTCCGCTTCCTCAGCACTTACAAGCTTCTTAGATGGAAAACGCTTTCGAGTGGCATGGTTTACTTCTTCTGTGTTGGAATACTTCTCAACGGGGAAATTTTCTAGAAGCTCTCCCAAGATCTCTTTAGCCTTATACGTAACCACCGTCTGATGATAATTCCATGGCACTACAGTGGGGTTCGTCATAGTCTTCTGTGGTGCGTGTCCAATAACCACGGGCTCATTCAGCCCTGATGGTTTGATTGTCCCCCGCACCACATAGGCTCGCTTGGGTACATACACTTGTGTTCCCTTTTTCAATTCAAATTTCTTTGGAGGGCTCACAATTAGCTGCTTTTTGTGGCGGCCTCGAGGGATATAGAGAATTCCATTTTTGGGAGGTATTGACTCTGTTCTTGTTTCAGCTTTCTTTTTTGGTTATGTCTTGGTGACTTTGTTCTTCCTTTCCCCTTTATCTTGCTTTGGGGAAACCTTTGGCTTTCTTTCTGCATCGGCGATGGCAATTATGGCCTTTAATGCAGGATCAAATTCTCTATCTTCATAGATCATCCCAATCACTGGCCCATTATTGTGGGCTGGCAATGGATTGTTAGTCACGTTTGGGACCTCCTCGTCCTTCAGCACTATCTTTCCCTGCTCTATTACGTTCTCCACCGCTCATTTCAGAGTCCAACAGTCATTTTTATCATGGCCTTCTGCCCCTGAATGATAAGCACACCTGACACCAGCTCTGTAGGCAGGCGATGCCGGGTTTTATCTGTTCTGAGGGACCGGCTACAGTAGACCCATTTGCACAAGTTTCGGGAATAGATTAGAATAAGATTTACAAATTGGGGTAAAAGTTTGCCCCCTGGGTGGTTCACGGGGAGGAAAATTATTCTGCGGAGGACGAGGATTATAGTGGTTTTGGTGGGGAGGCTGATTTCTTGGGAATGGAGCTTGATTTATATTGGCATGTGGCTGCGGCCGGGCAAAGGGTTGAGCATTCATGACCGCATACGGTTCAGGAGTATAAGCCATGTCATGGTGAGGGTAGTAATGTTGAGGGGTTCTTTCCGAGAATATGGGTCTAGGAGCGCAGTGTCTTCTTTCACCTGATGCTGCCATAGACGTTTCTTCTTTCTTCTTACCCTTGGCCATTCCTCTAGACCCGCCTTGAATGGCTTGGGAGGTTAACCTCTAATGGATGACTGGCTCATACAGCATTACTATTACTTATCTTGATGATGAACCAACGACTGTGACTTACAACGATACTGCGCAATAGAATGACATAGACTCAGAAGAAGATGAAATACCTGAAGAGGTCGTCAGAGAGGTTGAGAATTTTGAGAATAGACCTAAGTCCAACCTGGAGGAAACTGAGGTCATTAATTTGGGAGATACAGAGAATGTCAAAGAAACTCGCATCAGCATTCACTTGTCGCCATCAGATAAGAAAGAATATACGAAATTCTTAAAAGAATAAGAAGACATATTCGCCTGGTCGTATGATCAATTTTTCATTAATAAAACTTTGATTACAAAGATACTAAACTATTTGTTTTTCTTAAAAGGGAAAATTACAAAACATACTCAAATAACAAAAATACAGACTCGATAACTAAGAATACATTAAAGCTTCAAATCCTGGGGCCCGCGGGGCATCATTCGGCATCGCCGCGGGCCTATGTGCGAGACCCCCTTGTAGTTGCTCCAAATCATTCATAACTCGGCGGACGAAAGTCATCACTGCAGCATAGATAGTGGTGCGAGTCATATTCTCGCATACTTGGCACTTTACGGTAATATAGTCCGCGATGGCTTTGATTCTTTCCCTAATTCTGCCCTTTTCCTGAAGTAGTTGACCTATTTGCTGGTTCCGGGCTTCTAGCACCTGGGAGTCATGGAGGTGGTGGTCTTGTAACTGCTGTATTTCTCTCTCCATTTTGGCCATCAGCCTATATCAATGCTCCCTCTCATCTTTGAAATCTTTAGCTTGCTTAGCTGCCTCGTCCTCAAGGGTAGTCACTTTTCTTCTCAGATTAGCAATAGTCCCTTCATAATTTCTTTTCATTTGTTGCACAAATTGGGGTCGTTCTTTTGCTTTCTTTGCCCACTGCACCCGAATTTTTGCTATATTCTCATTGGACTTTTCTAAGTCTTCCTGGCACTCTAAGACTTGCTTTTTTAGTCCGTTTATCAACCTTTCATCGGCCCGGCTTCTTTCTTGGTTGTTAGCAGCTATTTTCATTTGTCGGATCTAAGCCTTAAGAGCCTCATTTTCTTGGGTCAGTTTCTTCTTGTCACCTTCATCGGTTGCGGCTTGCAAGCTGTTTTCAAACTGAAGATCCCAAACCTGCTTTTCCAACTCTCCTATTCTGGCCATGTATTCATTCTCTTTGGCTAACCAATCCCATTGCACCTGGGGCCCGTCAGTAAATTGTTGGACATGTGGCCTCTTCACGGGTCTCTTAGGTAATTGGAATCTTTTGCCAAACCAAATCAAATATTTAGGGTCCATTTCGCCTCTAGCCCGATCCTGCAATATGGTCTTAGGTTCAAGAAACCTACACTCATTCCATATTTGGCGGATTTTTCCTTCTGGAAATGCAACTTTTGGGCCTAGTTCGATGACTTGTATACTTAGATCTTCATCATCGTGGACGGTTTGAAATCTTCCCAATTAGCGCAAGGCCCTGTAGGGAGCATAAGGTTGGATGCTCCGGATGCCCATCAAGAGAATGTAAGGTACTTCAGCTGATGTGTATACTGCCTCAGTAACGGGAAGCCATCCGAAAGCCCACTCAATTTTGTCAGCGATCAAAGATCTCAAACATGATAACCAAGCCTCGGTACCCTCAGGGAATTCAATACCTGTTACCCGAGTTTTAAATTTCTCAATACAACTCAACCCGGTCAAACCATAGTTCATGTACCCAGTCCGGTGATAGAGGTGCTATTGTATCCATAGATGTAGCAACAGATTACAACCCTGGAAGAATCCCCCCCCCCCCGGCATATGGTCAAGGCTCGATATATTTCAGACACGATCAGAGGAACCACCGTGTTGTTGGTTTTCTTTATTGCCATATCTAGCAATCCTACGAGGTCAATATCTATGTGATATTCTTTTCGTGGACAGATCACGACTCCAAAGAAAGCTACCATGAAAGCCAAACACCACCTTGCTTCCCACTTACCTTTGTTTCTGGCGTGGGTTAAACCAGTGTTGGGTTCCTCAAAACCTCACAGGTTGCCATATCGTTGGTACAAGAAATGGAGTGTGCAATACCCTTCTGATAGATTCGTATCCTGAACATCCCGACTAATACTCAATAAGTCCAGAAATCTGTTGAGGGTTACCGGTCTCTATGCTAATGGATATCGACTCTTGAGGTTTCCGTTAAGGCCTGCATATCCTGCAACCTCCTCTAATGTTGGTGTAAGCTCGAAGTCTAAGAACCGGAACACGTTGCGAGTTGGGTCCCAAAAAGGTATCAATGCTTCAATAATATGCGGCCTTGGCTTAATGTTCAATAATCCGACGAGGCCACCCAGAACCTTTACCACCATTTCTCTGCTACCCTTTCCTAGGATATTCCACCACATGTGGAGCTTCAAAGGGATCTCACTCAGGACTGAGAAGGGTTCAATGTCAATCATACTCATCATGTACATTTATTTAAAGTGATTTAAGGCTTTATTTTGACCCAAAAGAAAAAGTAGCTATTTTTCAAAATTTTCATTTTAGGAAAACAAAGGCCCGGTTTTGCAAATACGACCCTTCAGCACTTTCGGGAGGAAGATTTTAAGGTTGTGCCTGCTAACTGTTTAAAAATAACTCGAGGTGACTGTTCTTGCAAAAACAGCCTTCTGACGTCCTTTTGGGGACATTCGGCTTATTTTAACACAAGAATGGCATCACCTGACTTATTTGTGACGAGAATTGAAATTTTAGCATTTTTTGGGCTATTTTTTGCAAAAGGGAAGTTGGACCCGATGAGGGTTGCCTACGTATCTCACATCCGGTGAGAATCAAACTGGCGTAGTTCGGGCAGATTTGATAAAACCAACTATTTTGAAAACAAAAATCTCTTTTTTTTGTTTTTCTTTTTTCAAAAATCCGGCAGAGTTTCAGTACTATTTGGGATATTGGTCTTTTTTCAAAACAAGTGGTTCCCCTCACTTAGTCCTAACACTGCTATTTTTCGTTCAATTCTCTCTTATTGTGTACAAGACGGTCAACATGCAAAGCCGAGCAAATAAATGCACAAGTAGCACGTAAGATGCATCAGGATGGTCTTTTCATTTCAGCTTACCTGTCCTAGACAGACCTAACCCATGTGTTGAGTCCCCTAAGTCAAATGCACATGATGCAAACAAACGTTCCTACTAGGGATCCGGCATGAGGCTTTGTTATACTAGGTTTAAAACCTGGGTTTATTGTGCTAGACATGGCTTACCCGAGCGGACAACTCGAGCCGGCGGGGCAGCATACCAGGAATACAGAAGCTTCGCCGGCTTAGCAACTTGTCTGAACCTTGTTCTAAAATGGGATAAGACTCTAGACAGAAGAGAAGTCACACGAAGTGCACCCTTCTCCATGATGTAGAAGACTCAGAGAGAGGAAGGGTTTCGTAGCAGTTTATATATACAATTCACCAAATATCAAAGCGGTAAAGCATTTAGCACATTTAGCATGAAACATGTAGGAAAATCAGATAAAGCCAAATATAACAATTATTCTAAGCTTGAACCCTAAACCAAAGTTCTGGGTTCGTGTCCCAAGCAGAGTGGCCAGAGCTGTCACACCTCCTTTTTCACACCTACCCCGAAGGATAATGTATAAGGGAGTTTTTCCAATTTAAGTAATATTATTCGAAATGAGATTATTTATTTATCAGAGTCGCCACTTGGAAAAGGTTTGGCTTTTGGTGTCCCAAGTCACCGGTTTATCTTGAATCCCAAATCGAGGAAAATTTTTGACTTTCCAAATGAAGTCAGTGAACCAGAAATTCTGACTAAGGAATTCTGTTGACCCAAGGGAAGGTGTTAGGCACCCCCGGATCACGTGGTTTTAGCACGGTCGCTTAAACTATTATAAATGGCCTAATATCTGATTTTAAAATATGTTCATCCTATAGTGCAATTTTAAAATTATTTACCGCTTTTAATTAATTTTTTAAGTAAGGTTGAACGTCGTTTAAAACGTATTTTTGGATCACGTCACATGAAATGCACCCAGATCCGTGATACATTTTATTCAACATTCTGGGATTTGAATTTGGGTCACATGAAATGCACACCCGAGTTTAGGAAGGTAGATTTATTAAAACGCACGCCTAAAGCAACTAACGCGTTGTTAACTTTGCGGGAAGCCATAAAAATTTGCTAAATGGCCTGCCCGATTTTCGAGAATTTTAAAAACGTAATTAAAGAGGGTCACGCAGTTTGTGAATTTTGTTTGGCACGGCGCACCTCAATTTAATTTTAAAAGGATATCGTAAAGATGAACTAAAATTATCTATTAAGTAATGTCTCTAAAATGAAACCTAATTAATTAGCGTTATGAATCAATTATTATTTAAGGCATTCGAGAAAAGTTCGGGCCTCAAGATCAGGTCCAAACTTAAACAAGCGGAGTCTCCATTACTGAAAACCCCCTTAATTCAAGCTTGCTACCTAACTTGAAAGGCCCAACACTTGCATTTAAATTAAACAACAATTCTAATTATGAATCCAGGTCTTCAACATAGTGGGCTTCAAACCAGCCCAAAAGTGAAGAAGACTCTAGTCAACTTATATAAGAAGTTGCCAATCGTTGGGCCTTATGCACAAGCCCAAATTGAAGGCAAAATATAAACTGGGCTGTTGGAGAAAATTCAGCACACGTAAAAAGGAAGTGTGGCTTCTTATTATGTAATCCATCCCAAACCTCATTCACATATATAAAAAATTGTGTTGCTTGGGCTTATAGTGAGCCCAAATCTGATACTGATTTTAGCTTTGGGCATGTTAACAATTTTGGAAGCAAATGCACAATCAAGTACTAACTTTTAAATATAAATATTTCACTCAGTTTCAACTTGTCTGTCTATTGATAACTAACATGATTAATCTGGAATTTAACAATCATTTAACTTCAAATAATACACCTTAAACAAACTTATTAATGATCTGAAAACTGGACGCCATTGCTGAAACTTATTAATGTATTCGTTTCTAACCATTGCTATCAAATTGACTTATGAATACCCAAACTGACATACAATATGGATGTAAAATATCCTACTGCTTTAATTCAATAATACAATATAACTCTGAATTTTTGAATTCAACAGGCACATGTGAACGAACTAAAATAAACAGCTATTTCTAAGCTACAGGAGATGTTGGTTCTATATCAAACTAAACTATACTAAACTAACATCATTTACAGGATATTCATATAGTTCTAATAAAAGGAGTCCAGTAGTCCAAATTAGTTACAATATTTAACTACTCAAATGGAATTTAACTAAACTAGACTATGAATAAATGCAGGAAAACAGGAGCAACGGTCAAGGAACAAAAATGGTATGTGCAATAGGGCTTCCATTTCACTTCTCAAATCAGACACTACATCACCAAAGATTCAGGACTTGTACTTGGAAATTGAAGCAAAAATGTGAGGAAATAGAAATCAGCTAAGCAGCAACACAGGGGAAACAACGATTGCAGCAGAGATCAGCAAATTCCAAATCAAAATCCCAGGAATAAAGGATAGAGTGCAGTAAATTCCAAAATAACTTCACACAAACAACAACCAGCTGAATTTGAAGATCAAGTTTGATGAACCAGTGCAATTGAACAAACAATAGATCTGGAAAGGACTTCTATACTATATTTTTTGTTGATTTTCAGGATTTTTGTTTCTATGATCTATTTTCAGTAGTTTTTCAGCAGCTTTTGAACTTGAATTTTGAATTTTCTGATTTCTCTAAGCTCTAGAATTTGAATTTTCCAGAGTTTTGGATCTCTAAACCTCTAAAACTTTTTATTTTTATTTTTCGGATCTCTCCACTTTCTGAATTTTTGAATTTCAGATCTATATCCCTCTAAAAACCCTCTCAAACTTTTGAATTTCAGATCTATATCTCTCTCAAAACTTCTCCAGAACTTTTTGAATTTTTCAGATCTCTCAAACTTCTAAAAACTTTGAATTTCAGATTTCTACTCTCTAAAACCCTGCCTTGCAAGGCAAGGATATTGCCTCTTTTATAGGCAAAGGCTAGGGCAACTTTCAGATTTCCTTTTACACCCTTAGTTCCTTATTAGTTTTCAGTTTTAGCTACTTAGTCCCTAAAATTCATGACTAATTTCCCAAGTTACTACACTTAATTTCCTGAATTTTAAATTAAAATCCTTATCTAGAAGGTTCTAGTGGTTTCCAATTTCAGTTACAGCACTATTCTCTATTTTGAAATATCTAAATTACCCCTGAATTAGTTCTGAAATTGCTATCCTATGTTAACTAAACCCAACCCTTTTAACTTGGTAAAAAATTAACCAAGGTTAATTTTTCAGGGGCTGGAATCATTCAGCTATAACCAAATATAGTCTAATTAACCAAAATCCCTAAAATTGAACTACCAAATCCATTTAAACCTTATTCAAGTTTGAATTAACTCTGATTATAATGTATCTTACGACTAATTTTGTTATTAAACTAACAAAACAGTAAACCAATCAATTAAAAACAAACAAATAGAACTGAAACTACATGGCAAAATAAACAAAACAAAATTAAAATTGTAAAATAGTAGCAAATATGGAATCCTACGGTTAAAATTAAACAAGCAATCAAATCAAATAACAAGAACGAAATTAAAACTGTAATCGGAACAAATCAGAACCCTAAATCAACCCTAACTCAAACAAAATAAAAGAAATACTGAAGATGAACGAAAAGGAAAAGAAAAAAAACAGAAAACTATGCATTAAAGGAAAAATTTACAAATAAAGAAAGAAAGAAAAATTAAGAAAACTCACTGATTTTAGGCCTCAAATCGATTGACTTCGAATCCGATCCCCAAATAATGTTATATGCTTGTTCTTGCAAAGAACAAACACATAGAATTATTTTGGAACAAATTCGAACACTGATTAACCTTGGAAATTCGATCCAGTTTTGAGCACGTGATTTTTGCCCCATACGAACTACTCCCAAAGAAATCAAAACAAAAATTATCTATTTTATTGTGTGCATTTTTGTAAATTTTCATAGTATTTTATGTCATTATTTGCCTGTATCCGTGCATGTTTATGTGTTTAAATAAATAAAAAATACAAAAATATGTTGCATTTGCATTTAGGATTTAATTTTACATTTTCAGATTAGTTAAGAAAATTGTTGCTTTATAAAAAATGAAAAATCACAAAAATAGCGTACTTGGCATTTTAAGTGTTTAGTTTCAAATTTTGTGATTTTTCTTTTAGCTTGGTGTTTAACTATTTGTGATAATTATTACTTAGAGTTAATGGTATTTTATAAAATAATTTGGGCTTATAATTTAATTATGATTTTTAGTTTTGATTTAAGAGAAATAGGAAAAGAGAAAGAAATGAAAACAGAAACAAAAAAGGCTGAATTTGGGCCAAGATTGTGCCAGCCCAAATAATTTCCACAAAATACCCATCCAGTCCAACCCAAACCCATCCCCCAGCCTGGTCCGTCACCAACTTAATCAAAACGACGTCGTTTCAGGCGTCTTAATCTAGACCATTGAAATAATTTGATCGGACGGTCCCTGATCTTCACCCATAACCCGACCCATTCCTTAACCGACCCAGCCCAAATTAAACCAAATGACCCCGTTTTCAGCTAGGGAATTGATCATGGCCGTTGGATTCTCATCATCCAATGGCCCAAATTAAATCCCTAAATTAATATACTCAAACCCCTTAGGTCCCCCCCCCCAGAACCCCACCCCTACTTCGATTCTCTTCAGAGACAGACCTAACATTGCCGCTGACCGCCCGCCGGAAATTGCCCACGGTGGCGGTCAGCCACCAATCGCCACCAAAAATACACCCTTGATTCCTCTCCACCTCCTCATTCAGAAATCCCAAACCATTTCCCTCGAATCTCAGCCCTGCTCTATGAATATTCATTTGATTCCACGAACCCTAGCACCGCCACAGTTCTCCGGTGGCGGCGCCACCTCCCCTCAACCCCAAAGTCACACCACATAACCACCTTAACATCCTAATGCCTAATCCATCACTATTTTTTCTCAAATGATACCAGAACCGTTCGAATACCAAATCCGAGTTTGAAACCTAATTCGAAATCAATGGGTTCGTTGGCGATTGAGACCACAGTGGATCTTGACCATGTGTTTTCACTTGAAAACGCATGGCTAAGACCCCGTGTGGTCAAAATCGAGAGTCTGAGGGAAGAGTTTCAAGTCTTGACCAGTGTGGTAGGTATTTCCATTTCATCTACTTTCATTTTCTTTCCTTCTTGCATCTTTCTTGATCATTCTTCACCTCCTACCCTTTTCTTTTTATTATTATTTATTATTCGAAACATGTACGTAGTTGATTTTGTTGTTCTACTGGTTTAATCCTTTAACTAGGTTTATTCATTTTAAACCCATATCTGATTGATGCTTAAAGTGAGGAATTCAATATTGCATAAGTAATTAAAATAATCCAAGTTTGAAATCAGATTGTAATTGGATTTTTCCTGAATGTTTGGTGTCAGTTTCCTTTATTCATGTTTTGTAAATGTTATAGCGCTTAATATTTTGTTGTATTTAGATATTAAAGTTTGTGTTGATATCACAATGGTTTGTCCGAATTATTTGTTTCCATTTGTTCATGTCATTTGACAAGTGTTTGAAATATTTTCCTCTATTTTTGGCATTTTGGCCCTTAGTTGATTGTATCTGATTTGCAAAGAAATTTTAGTGTGATTAAAGGCCAATCTGATAGTAGATTAATAAATAAGTAATAACAGAGTTAGTGTTGTTGATGCAGCAGTTGGTATAGGGGGTTGTTAACAATGTTAGTGGTGCACTACTGAGTTTAATTAATAAGGACTAACTTAATGGACATTTAAGAAATAAAAAGTGAATGGGTAATGGAAAAAACACGAAGTACTGCCCATTTTAGAAGGCTGAAAATCAGAAAGGTTGGAGGAATAAATTATTTTAATGTTGAAAGGCCAATTGGGCGAAGGAGAGGGCATTCCCATTGCCTATTTAGGGGGACTGAAAATAAGTATTGAGGGAGAGAGTTTGAGAGCTTAAAAAGATCAGTGTTAGAAAAATAGAGAGAGGGCATTCAGTTTCCTTTTGAAAGACGGGACACAAGTGAGAAGCAGATAGAGAGAACATTAAAAATACCCTGAAAACCCCACTGGAAATATTCTGATATACATTGAGAAGGGAGAAACAGATACATACACTAAAATACAGTCTGAAAAAGCTGAGAGCTTAAGACATTCTGTCATACACACACACACACTGGAAAAAAAAACTAGAAGGTTTTTAAACTCTCTAGAGTTTGAGATTGATTTAAACATTTCCTAATTTTTGTTCCTTCTCTGGAACATTTTGATTCCATCTAAGTGCATTTCAAGTGATTCAGAGTCAATTGCTTGGGTTTCAATCGTTCCTGGGTTGTTTGTTACTCGTTCATTGCTGTTGAGAACTGACTATTGTTGCTGATCTTCTTCTTCTTGTTGTTGTGTTGCAGCATTCAGGTACACATTTGGATCTATATTGTAATTCCGAGCTTAAAAAATGAAATAAAACTGCCCGATTGTTGATCCTGAAATATGCATGCTGGACTATTATATACTAGTAGTTAAATAGATATTAGATATAGTTGTTTAACGTAGTTAAGTGTTGATTTGTATGAGTAATAACTTCAGACTGTGTGATTTGTACCTAAGTGGATTGTTTTGGACTGTAAATTGGTAGTTATCAGCTGTAGATTTAGTATGGCCTAGTATTGGCTTCAATCTAGCTAGGTGATAAAAATCGAATATCAGGATTGTATGGGTTCATAATTGATGTAGAGGTCAGTGTGGGACGCTCGTTTCCATTTTTATTTCAAGCAAAATATGCATGTCAAATAGTTTTATAGTGCAGTAACTAAAACCAACAACCTAATTAGTGATGTCATTCCTTTGTTTCATCTTGTTCACTAATTCAACATAGGTATAAATAATTATGTGTTAGTGGTTAATACCGGTAGCTTACGTGATTCGAACATGTATCACTCAAGTCGTTTGGTCTAATCATTCAAGGTTATTTCATGAATTACCATAGTTAAATTCAGTCCAACATCTCCAGTTTGCTTTTCATCTTTAAATGACGTTCAAGGACTCACCATTAGTTGAATATATAAAATAATTATTTGGAATTCAAACAATTTATTTTATTAATTTGGGTGAAACAACTTGGGATAATTTCAGCATGTATTGGTTCTGGTTTAATTGAAAATCATGTTTGATTTAATAATTAGCTTTCCTTCAGGCTATTGGGGCTTAAGTGTTGCAACGGTTGGCCCAAGTCCTGTCTTAGTTATGTGCCCGCCAGAACCTGGGCCTTGGCCTAAGACTGGCTTACTATTCATGCTTACCTGGGCCGGGTATTCCTATGTGGCCATATTCAGGGCCCAAGCTGATTAAATATAAAAATTCTTATGAGTACATGGACCCAAATATAGTAGTATTTAAGCCATAATAATTAATTAGGACTTTTCTTTGTTTTTAGTTGTAATTTAATAGAAGGAAAAATATAGTTTGCTTTAGAATTGGCCTTTAAATAATAAATGAGACGAGCCTCGCCAAATAAACGTATAGATTGTGGGGCCCTCATTAAATGTATATATTAAAATACTTATATTTTGGAACGGGCTGTTTAGCGAAGTTCACAACCTTCCCAAAAATAATAACGCGTTAGTTTCTTCAGGCGTGTATTTCAATAATTTACCTTCTTAAACTCGGGTGTGCATTTATGTGACCCAAATTCAAATCTCAACGAAGTCGAAATGTGTTAACAACTACGGGTGCATTTATGTGACGTGGTTCGAGACATATTTTCACGACGTTGCAATTCTCGTTAAAAAATAATAATAAAAGCGATTAAAGTTAAAATTTGCACATAGGTTCATAATTGTTAAAAATCAGATAATTTAAGCCAAATATAACAGTTGAGTAACCGTGCTAGAACCACGGAACTCGGGAATGCCTAACACCTTCTCCCGAGTTAACAGAATTCCTTACCCGGATTTCTGATTCGCGGACTGTTAAACAGAGTCATTCTTTTCCTCGATTCGGGATTCAAACCGGTGACTTGGGACACCATAAATCTCCCAAGTGGCGACTCTGAATCTCTTAATAAACGAATCCCATTTCGATTGTCCTTTAATTGAAAAAACTCCCTTTATTATACCCTTGCGGGGTGTAGTAAGTAAAAGGAGGTGTGACAGCTCTGGCGACTCTGCTGGGGATATCCTTCTACCCAGAACCATTGGTTCAGGGTTAGAAATTCGAGCTTAGAATACTTGTTATTATTGGCTTTATTTATTATCTGATTTTATTACATGTTTAGGACTAATGTGCAAATATCGTTTTTACTGCTTTGATATTCTGTGAATTGTATATAAATTGTTACGAAACCCATCTTCTCTCTGAGTCTTCTAAATCATGAAGAAGGGTGCACTTCGTGTGACTTCTTTTCTGTTTAGAGTACAATCCCATTTTAGAACGAGGTTCGAATAAGTTGCTAAGCCGGCGGAGCTTCTGTATCCCCGGTACGCTGCCCCCCCGGCTCGGGTTGTCCGCTCGGGTAAGCTAGGTCTATAACAAATAAACCCAAGGTTTTGAACCTAGAATAACTCAGCCTCATACCGGATCCCTAGTAGGAACGTTTATTTGCATCATGTGCATTTGACTTTGGAGACTCAACACAGGGGTTGGGTCTGTCTAGGACAGGTGTACTCGAAATGAAAAAGACCATCCTGATGCATTTTTACTTGCTACTTGTGCATTTATTTGCTTTGGACTTGCATGCTGACCGGTTTTTGAATATTGAGAAAAATTGAAAAAAAAACAAGAAAAAGAAGGAAGAGAGAAATAGCAGTGTAGGGGGCTAGGGGAGTTAATCACCTATTTTGAAAATACCAATGTCCAAGTAATGCCGAGATTCTACCGGATTTTGAGAAAAATGAAAAAAAAAGAGTTTTATTTTTCAAAATAGTTTGTTTTATTTTTCACTGAAAAAAGAAAAAAAATATTTTCAAAAATAGTCTGCTTTATTTGCCAATAAAGGAAAAAAATGTGATTTGGTTTTCAAAAAATAGTTTATGTGTTTTAAAATGAAAAAAAAATAGTTCGTTTTATTTGCCAATGATTTGAAAAAAAAATAGTCTTCAAAAAATAGTTCGTTTTGCTTGGAAAAATATTTTGTTTTCAAATATAGTTTGTTTTATTTGCCCGAACTACACCGGTTTGATTCTCACAGGGTGTGGGATACGTAGACAATCCTCATCGGGTCCAACTTCCCATTTGCAAAAAAACCAAAAATATCAAAATTTTAATTTTTCGTCATAAATAAATCGGGTGATGCCGTTTTGTCAAAATAGCCGAATGTCCCCAAAATGGACGCCGGAAGGCTGACTTGGCATAAACAGCCGCCTTTGGTCATTTTTCAAGGTTTTGACCGGTTAGCGCACGCAGCCTTAAAATCTCCGTCCCCGAAGTGCTGAAAGACCGTGTTCGAGAAAATCGGGTCTTTCATTTTAATTTGAAAAAAAAAATGCTCAGTTTTCTTTTGAGTCAAACAAATTTTACTTTTTGCTCAATCACCTTAATAAATGTGCAGGATTAGCACAAATGAAACTGAACCTTTCACAGTCTTTAATGAGGTCCCCCTACAGTTCCACATGTGGTGGAATGATCTGGAAAAAGGTAGCAAAGAAACAGTGGTGAGAATCCTGGGAGGTCTCGTCGATTTACTGAATGTCAAGCCAAAATCGGATATCATCGAAGCCTTAATACCTTTTTTGGACCCGATTCGCAATGTATTTTCTGACTTTGAACTCACACCCACGCTGGAGGAAATCGCGGGTTACGCAGGTCTGAATGGAAGCTTGAGGGGTCAATATCTTTTGTCACCAAGACCGGTATCTCCACACCGATTTTTGGATCTACTAAATATTAGCCGAAATGTTCAGAACAAGGACTTGTCTGGAGGATGTTGTACTCTTATGTTCCTATATCAACGATATGGTAATCCTCGGGGTTTCTAAGAGCCAAATCTTGGGCTGACCCATGCTGGAAATAGAAACAAATGGGAAGCAAGGCGAACTTTGGCGTTCATAGTAGCATTCCTGGGAGTCGTGGTCTGTCCACTAAAAGATAAGAATATAGAAATAGTCCTTGTAGGGATGGTCGATGTTGCAATCAAAAGGGACGACAATACCGTGGTTCCCTTGATCTTGTCATAAATCTACCGAGCTCCTGACCATATGTCGGGAAGGAGGAAATGTTTTCCAAGGTTGCAACCTACTACTTCAATTATGGATGCATGAACACCTTTGCCACCGGGTGGGGTATATGAACTACAGTTTGACCGGGATAAGCTGCATCGAAGAGTTTGAGAAACTAGTAATGGGTGTTGCATTTCCTGAGGGTACCGAAGCTTGGCTTGTACAATTGAGGTCCTTGACTGCTGATCAAATTGAATGGTCATTTGGGTGGCTACCCGTCACTTAGGTAATATACATGTCGGCTGGAGAGTGTCATATTCTTCTAATAGGCATCCGGAATATCCAGCCATATGCTCCCCACCGAGTATTGCGCCAACTGGGAAGGTTTCAAGTCGTCCCTAATGATGAAGACCTGAGTAAGCAAGTCATTGAGTTGGGTCCAAGAGCTGCATTTCCGGAAGATAAGATTCGAAAGCTATGGAATGAATGCAGATTCCTCGATCCTAGAACAATGGTCAGAGACCTAGCTAAGGGTGAGGTGGATCCAAAGTACAATGTTTGGTTCGGGAAAAGGTTTCAGATTCCGCAAAGGCCCACCAAAAGAGCACATGTCCACAGTTTACTGATGATTCACAAGAGCAGTGGGGTTGGTTAGAAAAGGAAGAAAGCTACAGGGCAGAAATAGGCAAGCTAAAACAACAGATTAAGGACCTGAAGTTCGAAAATAGTGTGCAAGTGGCTGCCGATAAAGGGGAAAAGAACAAATTGGCGCAAGAAAATGAGGCGATGAAGGCCCAAAACCGACAAATGAGGATAGATGTTGACAACCAACAAAGGAATCGGTCAGATAAAAGATTGATAAACGGACTGAAGAAGGAAATCATTGAGTGTCGGGATGATCTAAAGAAATTCGAGGGTACCATAGCACAACTCCGGGCATAGTGGGCAAAAAGAACAGAAGAGCGCACACAGTACTTACGGTAGGATTATGAAAAGATCATTGCCAATCTAAAAAGGAAAATGGTCACTCTTGAGAAAGTAGCAGCTAAACAAGCCAAAGCTTTTGAAACCGAAAGTGGACACTGCTACGATTTATTGGCCTGAATGAAAGATGAAATACAGCAGTTGCAGAATCAGTGTCTTCAGGATTTTCAGGTTTTGGAGTCCCGTAATGATCAAATAAGGTGCATGCTCATAGAAAAAGGTCGAACCAGGGACAAGATTGAGATTATCGCCCATGCCATCATTAGGAGATGCCGAATGTGTGAAGACATGACCCGCACTACCTTCTTCTCGGCAGTAATGATTTTTGTCAAGCGGACAATGTATTAACTGGAGCAACTTGAAAGGGATCTTGCACCTAAGCCCGCGGCAAGGCCGAACGATGCCTCGCGGGCACCAACTTTTGAAGTTTTAATGTATTCATAGTTCGAGTCTATATTTTCTGTTTTAGAGTATGTTGTTTGTCTGTCTGTTCTCTTTTCATCAGAGTATGTTAGTAGTCTCGGTCTGATTCATGCGGAGAAATGATACGTAGGCAATCCACATAAGATTCGACCACCATCAAAAAGAAAAGAAAAAATATAGAAAAGAGAAAATGAAAAACAAAGAAAATAAAGGAAAGTTTGGGAGACGTTCAAAAGGGGGACAATTATAAGAAGCCGGAATGACACACATAACTGAAGCAAATGCATGATAGAAAGGGTTAAATGCCTAGGTGCATTGCATCCTTAATGTGTGTTTACCTATCTGTCAAAAGCCCTAACGCTAACAAGTTGCTCCCATTTTGTTCTTTTTCAATCCAGAAAGGTGGTTGGTTTGTGCTTCTAAAGTAACGCTTCCCTGCAACACAAAGGCAAAAGACAATGGCAGAGAATAACAGAACTGGGTGGGTTGGTACCGATGCCCGAAAATAGCTGGTTGAACAGGACAACGGGTTGGTAGAAGAGGAAAAAATGTTGAGGCAGCATGTGACACCGAGGCAGGATGTCTTACTAAGAGTTGTGTACACTCCCTGACGTCCGCCTGCTCGCAAGGTTTAAAGTACCAAAGTTCAACTTGAATAAGGAATGCGAAGATCCGGTAGTCCATCTAAAGGAATATTGCAAGGAAATGAGGAATGCTGACGAGAAAGACGGTTTGCTAATGGCATACTTCCACAAAAGCTTGACTGGGGCCGCTTTGGAATGGTATGGTCGTCAAGATGTCAGTAAGTGGAATACATGGGACGACATGGCTCAGGATTTTGTGCGACACTTTCAGAATAATACAGACATTGTCCCGAATCACTCCTCCATATCTCAGATAGAAGAGAAACGTAAAGAAGGTTTTGGGAAATTCTGGCTCAGATGGAGTGAACAAGTTGCCCGAGGTGATCTTCCCATGAAATGAAAAGATGTTGTAGAGCCCCACCAATGTCAGAGTCCAGTGGTCGTCCTTGCTAAATGCCCTCAGTCTCAACATTGTCCCCGTGGATATCCTTGTGCGCCATATGACCCTCCCCGATACTACTTCTCCCCACACAACTCCCAAAGACATACTTCACTTTCCAAGTACCCAACTCTACAAAATGCCTATCCACCCCCACGAGCATACCAGAAACCCCCTGGGTCAGATTTTAGGCCAAATCAGGTATTTAGGAATGAGAGGTTGCTGAAACGAGAAAAGGCTCTCACCCCTATCGGAGAATCTTATGCAAGTCTGTTTGAAAGGCTAAAGCATTCTGGCCTGATTGAGCCGCTCACGGGATGTACTCCAGATCCACGTGCAAGAAGCTTTGATCCTACTGCACGATGCACGTACCACTCCAATGTCCAAGGGCATAGCATTGAGAGTTGTCGTTCTTTGAAAAGGGAAATAGAAAGAATGATTCACGAAGGAGTGATTGTGATCGACGACAGTAATAAAGAGCATGTGAATCCTCTTGGGGATGTATTGACTAAAGCTGAAGGTGTTGAAACAGATAGTGGTCTTGGCAATATTGATGCGAAGCTCAGTGGCTAAGATGTTGTGCTTGGTAATTGGGAAGACGCTCCATTTTTTGGTCAGTGGGAGTAGAGTTTTGATGGTTTATTTTGTTGTCATTTCTGTTATCCGGGTTATTTTTAGGGTTGTGATCCGGATATTGTCTTGTGACTCAAACCCTCATGTCCTTTCATTTCTTGTCTAGCTTGTTTAGTCGTAGTGTCTTGTTTAATATTGTCTAGGTTCATATCAGGTTTATTCCAGGGTTGTACTCCAGTTGTTTTGCCTGTGTTGTTATACGAACCGGTTCACCGTTTGTCTAATGCAAATTCCGGTCTTTTGTTACCTCCAGTCATCTTCTTTGTTTAGTTCCTTGTTCAACGCCAATTCTAGTGACATGACATGTGCGCACAGTTTAGGCCTAATCTTAAAAGTTAATCATAAAACCATGGGGAGATGATCGGGACACTTAACGGAAATAAGAACGGTTTGAGATCATTTGAAGCCCGAACCATGTGGAACTATGGGCATATAAAACATAAAGAAACCGTAGAAGCAAGGTTCATTCATAATAATAAGAGTGAAAGTGTTACCCAGTAGTGCGTTGTATTTAACAAGATGAAGAGGGAAAATGTGTGGATATGGTTATCAAGTCTTGCACAATCAGAAATGTTACGAAGGTTTGTTTAATTATGTTGTTTGTACTTGGCATATGTCGAAGATTGGAATGACAGAGGCGTTTTGTTCTACTATCTAAACACTTTATCCTTCGTTAACCCTTTGAGCCTTATTTATTTTCTTTCATACCCCTCTTTCGGAATCGGTAGCAAATATTAGAAACACAAATATGGAAGATAAAGAAAAAGAAAAAGAAAAATAAAAAGAAAAAGAAAAAAACAACAAAAAAGAAAAGAAAGAGATAAAGAAAAAGAAAAGAAAAATAATAATTAAGTGAAAAGGAAAACAACAAGGAATTGGGTGAACTACGTTTGACCTGATTTCTCAAAGAGGATACGTAGGTGCTTCACGGCTCGGTCATAGTGTAGGAAAAATCAAAAGATCCCCAAGCAAGAAACTGGGACAGAAGTTGTGTTTGTTGTAAAGAAATCTAGTTCCGAAGGTTGTAATTTTGAACCCAAGTTGATTTGTTTGAGCCTTTAATACCCTTTCTTTCCAGCCCTACCAAAAATCCCACATTACGATCCAAAGAAAGACCTTTAGGTCAGTTTTCAAAAGATGCCAAGTCAGGCAAAGGGAAGTCAAGAATAACACTCTGATCCCCAGCAGAAAAGTAATACAAATGAGAGAGTCTTATCGTGAAAACCTTTGCAGGCACCATAAGGCGACGGGAGTTGAGATATATAATGAGAGAGTCTTATTGGTGAAAACCTTCACGGGCACCTTGAGACGACTGGGAGTTGAAAGGCTTGATAGTGAAAACCTTTCGGGCACTATGAGTCAAATAAAGATTGAGAATCAGATGGGAAATCACTAGACGGAGATTGTGAAAGGCGATTAACGACGGAGGATAGGCCACATGTGCATGTCATGACCATTAGAGTTGGTATCCACGTCTGATAGGTTTCTACTTTATAGTTTTTCTTGTTAGGAACCATTTCTTTCCTTTGTCTTTTACTTTGTTCCTTTTATTTTTGTTTGTTTCCTCTTCTTGAGTCTGGTTGGTCGAAACAAGTGAGAAATGACTTCAAAATCTGCCATCAGCTTTCCAATTGCACAAGACGAGATCTGGCTAGTACATCAAAGTGGAATAAGTCAGGAAAGAACAACAAAGCGCACAGAGCTGGTAATAGTTAACGTGCTTTGGGATTCATGCAAAATACCAAGGATGGGTCCATAATGATTCATGGACAGTTCAGCGGAAGGAGGGCCAGGGTGAATGAATCAAAGGTATATTCTATGATGAGACTGACAAAAGGATGGACCAGTGACAGGGGAGATATTCCAAGCAGAAATCAAAGGTTATATATTTCAAGGCCAAAACTGATGGTTTAAATTCGGAAAGAGCGATGCGCGTGCTGAAGTAGGTAACACGCAATATGATCGGGGATTAGGTGAAACACAAAGGGGTGGTGGATATCTTTCAAGGACAATGCAACAAAGTAGAAGGCATTTGGGTTCAAACGAAGAGAGGCATTTACTGAGTTAAGAAAGTGTTTAGTCAAGAAACTAGCAAGATCTTCAAGTAAAATCAGATGTCATGGAAAGTACATGGGGTCATATAAGAAGACTAGAAGTAATAGTTGAGAGGCTTGTGAATAAGGGGTCATCAAGAAGGTCGGGAGTTGTCAGCGAAGTTCAAAGATGGTCGAACAACGCAGAGCATGGAAAGGAGAAAAGGAAAACCATCCCCAGTAGGAGTACCACAACCAACCACCACACTTTAAACTGACAGAATTTTCTTTGATTTGAAATAGGGGCATGAAAATGTTATTTATGGTGGAAAGACATGCTGCAAGGAAGATTATCAAACTAGGGCAGAAAAATTTCTGCCATTCTGAAAATTTTCTTGAAGACGGGTACCCATATGAAGAACAGGGAAGTCAACTCAAGTGAAGGAGAGTAAGACAACACAAGTTTTGAGGGAAGTAGTCCTTGAAGGAGGAAAATAACATAGTTTTGAAAAAGAAAAAAAAAAGAGGAAAGTAGTTTCAGAGGAAGGAAAACACCAGTTTTAAGGGAAATAGTCTTTGAAGGAGGAAGATAACATAGTTTTGAAAAAAAAATAAAAAAAATGGGAAGTAGTCGTCAGAGGAAGGAAACGCCAGTTTTAAGGAAAGTAGTTTTGAAGGAGGAAGGTAACACAAGTTTTGAGGGAAGTTAGTTTTTTAAGAAGGAAGATAACACCAGTTTTAAGAGAATCAGTTTCGAGGGAAGGCAACACAAGTTTTGAGGGAAGCAGTTTTGAAGGAAGATAATTCAAGTTAGAAGGAAAATGGTTCAGGAGGCAAGTGGAAACAATGGCAATAAAATGCAGTTCAAGTTGTAGTTGAGGTCAGGAGCCCGCCTGGAGATCGGAATGGCGTTATATTTTTTTTAAGTTGTTGTTGAAGTCAGGAGCCCGCCTGGAGATTGGAATGGCATTATATTTTTTAAAGTTGTTGTTGAAGTCAGGAGCCCGCCTGGAGATTGGAATGACGTTATATTTTTTTGAGTTGTTGTTGAAGTCAGGAGCCCGCCTGGAGATCGGAATGGCATTATGTTTTTTAAGTTGTTATTGAAGTCAGGAGCCCGCCTGGAGATCGGAATGGCATTATATTTTTGAGTGGTTGTTGAAGTCAGGAGCCCGCCTGGAGATCGGAATGGCGTTATATTTTTTAAGTTGTAGTTGAAGTCAGGAGCCCGCCTCGAGATCGGAATGACGTTTTATTTTCTAAGTTGTTGTTGAAGTCAGGAGCCCGCCTGGAGATCTAAAAGGCGTTATATTTTATTTAAGTTGTTGTTGAAATCAGGAGCCCGCCTGGAGATCGGAATGGCGTTATATTTTTTAAAGTTGTTGTTGAAGTCAGGAGCCCGCCTGGAGATCAGAATGACGTTATATTTTTTTTGAGTTGTTGTTGAAGTCAGGAGCCCGCCTGGAGATCGAAATGGCGTTATGTTTTTTAAGTTGTTGTTGAAGTCAAGAGCCCGCCTGGAGATCGGAATGGCATTATATTTTTGAGTTGTTGTTGAAGTCAGGAGCCCGCCTGGAGATCGGAATGGCATTATATTTTTGAGTTGTTGTTGAAGTCAGGAGCCCGCCTGGAGATCGGAATGGCGTTATATTTTTTAAGTTGTTTTTAAGTCAGGAGCCCGCCTGAAGATCGGAATGGCATTATATTTTTAAGTTGTTGTTGGAATCAGGAGCCCGCCTGGAGATCGGAATGGTGTTATATTTTTTAAGTTGTTGTTGAAGTCAGGAGCCCGCCTGGAGATCGGAATGGAATTATATTTTTAAGTTGTTGTTGGAGTCAGTAGCTCGCCTGGAGATCGGAATAGCGTTATATTTTTAAGTTGTTGTTGGAGTCAGGAGCCCGCCTGGAGATCGGAATGGCGTTTTCTTTTCTAAGTTGTTGTTGAAGTCAGGAGCCCGCCTGGAGATCGGAATGGCGTTATATTTTTGAGTTGTTGTTGAAGTCAGGAGCCCGCCTGGAGATCGGAATGGCGTTATATTTTTTAAGTTATTGTTGAAGTCAGGAGCCTGCCTGGAGATCGGAATGGCATTATATTTTTTAAGTTGTTGTTGGAGTCAGGAGCCCGCCTGAAGAGCGGAAAGGCATACCTTTTTACGTCAGAAGTCAGTAACCCGTCCGGAGAACAGAGGGTTACAACAAAAATCAGAGGAATAACATTCAAGTTCAGAAATCAGAAGGAAGGCAACAACGGTCAGATGAAGGCAATTCAATTTTCGAAGGAAAAATAGTTTGCGTCTCACAAGAAGGAAAGAATAGTTTGAGCTTGAGGAAGCGAAGGCTACAAGTCAAGT
This sequence comes from Nicotiana glauca, assembly GCA_026770625.1. NCBI lineage: Eukaryota > Viridiplantae > Streptophyta > Magnoliopsida > Solanales > Solanaceae > Nicotiana > Nicotiana glauca. Next base: position 34,669 of record MU666903.1, read on the forward strand.
CATAAATAAAGAAACATCAGAGGAAACACAAGTCAACAAGACAGCAAAGTAACAAGAAACAGAAGAGCAAATGGGAAGATCTAGATAAGATTTTGTAATTCATAAACTATAGTTTAGTCTAGCTTCTTATTTCCTCTTAACACGGTGTACTAAGGAGGTCAGTAAGCAGTAGCAACAGCAGCAACAGTAAACATAGCTTCATGGTAGTCCCAGCTACCAAAACTTTCCGAACTACATTGACCTGATTCTTTTTTAGCCAGGTATATGTAGGAGATCTTTTGAAGCAAAGGTTCGGTCAAATCTTTCAAAAAATGCTTCACACGGAATATTCAAATGGGCAAAAATCGCTCGTATCCGCTCACTTTGTCTTTGCACGAAAACTCTTCGTGTTTACAGGCAAAGAGGGGCAGCTGTGAGCACGTAATTTTGGCCCCATACGAACTACTCCCAAAGAAATCAAAATAAATTTATCTGTTTTATTGTGTGCATTTTTGTGAATTTTTATAGTATTTTATGTCATTATTTGCCTGTGTCCGTGCATGTTTATGTATTTAAATAAATAAAAAATACAAAAATATGTTGCGTTTACATTTAGGATTTAATTTTACATTTTCAGATTAGTTAAGAAAATTATTGCTTTATAAAAAATGAAAAATCACAAAAATAGCATACTTGGCATTTTTAGTGTTTAGTTTCAAATTTTATGATTTTTCTTTTAGCTTGGTGTTTAATTATTTGTGATAATTATTACTTAAAGTTAATGGTATTTTATAAGGTAATTTGGGCTTATAATTTAATTAGGATTTTTAGTTTTGATTTAAGAGAAATATGAAAAGAGAAAGAAATAAAAATAGAAATAAAAAGGCTGAATTTGGGCCAAGCTTGTGCCAGCCCAAACAATTTCCACAAAATACCCATCCAGTCTAACCCAAACCCATCCACCAGCCTGGTCCATCACCAACTTAATCAAAACGACGTCGTTTCAGGCGTCTTAATCTAGACCATTGAAATAATTTGATTGGACGGTCCCTGATCTTCATCCATAACCCGACCCATTCCTTAACCGACCCAGCCAAAATTAAACCAAACGAACCCGTTTTCAGCTAGGGAATTGATCATGGCCGTTGGATTCTCATCATCCAACGGCCCAAATTAAATCCCTAAATTAATATACTCAAACCCCTTAGGTCCCCCGCCCCCCTTACAACCCCACCCCTACTTCGACTCTCTTCAGAGACAGACTTAACATCACCGCTGACCGCCCGTCAGAAATCGCCCACGGCGGCGGTCAGCCACCAATCGCCACCAAAAATACACCCTTGATTCCTCTCCACCTCCTCATTCAGAAATCCCAAACCATTTCCCTCAAATCTCAGCCCTGCTCTACGAATATTCATTTGATTCCATGAACCCTAGCACCGCCACAGTTCTCCGGTGGCGGTGCCACCTCCCCTCAACCCCAAAGTCACACCACATAACCACCTTAACATCCTAATGCCTAATCCATCACTATTTTTTCTCAAATGATACCAGAACCGTTCGAATACCAAATCCGAGTTTGAACCCTAATTTGAAATCAATGGGTTCGTTGGCGATTGAGACCACAGTGGATCTTGACCATGTGTTTTCACTTGAAAACGCATGGCTAAGACCCCGTGTGGTCAAAATCGAGAGTCTGAGGGAAGAGTTTCAAGTCTTGACCAGTGTGGTAGGTATTTCCATTTCATCTACTTTCATTTTCTTTCCTTCTTGCATCTTTCTTGATCATTCTTCACCTCCTACCCTTTTCTTGTAATTATTATTTATTATTCGAAACATGTACTTAGTTGATTTTGTTGTTCTACTGGTTTAATCCTTTAACTAGGTTTATTCATTTTAAACCCATATCTGATTGATGCTTAAAGTGAGGAATTCAATATTGCATAAGTAATTAAAATAATCCAAGTTTGAAATCAGATTGTAATTGGGTTTTTCCTGAATGTTTGGTGTCAGTTTTCTTTATTTATGTTTTGTAAATGTTATAACGCTTAATGTTTTGTTGAATTTAGATATTAAAGTTTGTGTTGATATCACAATGGTTTGTCCGAATTATTTGTTTCCATTTGTTCATGTCATTTGACAAGTGTTTGAAATATTTTCCTCTGTTTTTGGCATTTTGGCCCTTAGTTGATTGTATCTGATTTGCAAAGAAATTTTAGTGTGATTAAAGGCCAATCTGATAGTAGATTACTAAATAAGTAATAATAGAGTTAGTGTTGTTGATGCAGCAGTTGGTATAGGGGGTTGCTAACAATGTTAGTGGTGCACTACTGAGTTTAATTAATAAGCACTAACTTAATGGACATTTAAGAAATAAAAAGTGAATGGGTAATGGAAAAAACACGAAGTAGTGCCCATTTTAGAAGGCTGAAAATCAGAAAGGTTGGAGGAATAAATTCTTTTAATGTTGAAAGGTCAATTGGGTGAAGGAGAGAGCATTCCTATTGCCTATTTAGGGGGACTGAAAATGAGTATTGAGGGAGAGAGTTTGAGAGCTTAAAAAGATCAGTGTTAGAAAAATAGAGAGAGGGCATTCAGTTTCCTTTTGAAAGACGGGACACAAGTGAGAAGCAGATAGAGAGAACACTAAAAATACCCTAAAAACCCCACTGAAAATATTCTTATATACATTGAGAAGGGAGAAACAGATACATACACTGAAATACAGTCTGAAAAAGCTGAGAGCTTAAGACATGCTGTCATACACACACACACACTGGAAAAAAAACTAGAAGGTTTTAAACTCTCTAGAGTTTGAGATTGATTTAAACATTTCCTGATTGTTGTTCCTTCTCTGGAACATTTTGATTCCATCTAAGTGCATTTCAAGTGATCCATAGTCAATTGTTTGGGTTTCAATCGTTCCTGGGTTGTTTGTTACTCGTTCATTGCTGTTGAGAACTGACTATTGCTGCTGATCTTCTTCTTCTTGTTGTTGTGTTGCAACATTCAGGTACATATTTGGATCTCTATTGTAATTCCGGGCCTAAAAAATGAAATGAAACTGCCCGATTGTTGATCCTGAAATATGCATGCTGGACTATTACATACTAGTAGTTAAATAGATATTAAATATAGTTGTTTAACGTAGTTAAGTGTTGATTTGTATGAGTAATAACTTCAGACTGTGTGATTTGTACCTAAGTGGATTGTTTTGGACTGTAAATTGGTAGTTATCAGCTGTAGATTTAGTATGGCCTAGTATTGGTTTCAATCTAGCTAGGTGATAAAAATCGAATATCAGGATTGTATGGGTTCATGTATCACTCAAGCCGTTTACGTGATTCGAATATGTATCACTCAAGCCGTTTGGTCTAATCATTCAAGGTTATGTCATGAATTACTATAGTTAAATTCAGTCCAACATCTCCAGTTTGCTTTTCATCCTTAAATGATGTTCAAGGACTCACCATTAGTTGAATAATAAAATAATTATTTGGAATTCAAACAATTTATTTTATTAATTTGGGTGAAACAACTTGGGATAATTTCAGCATGTATTGGTTCTGGTTTAATTGAAAATCACGTTTGATTTAATAATTAGCTTTCCTTCAGGCTATTTGGGCTTCAGTGTTGCAACGGTTGGACCAAGTCCTGTCTTAGTTATGTGCCCGCCAGAACCTGGGCCTTGGCCTAAGACTGGCTTACTATTCATGCTTACCTGGGCCGGGTTTTCCTATGTGGCCATATTCAGGGCCCAAGCTGATTAAAGATAAAAATTCTTATGAGTACATGGACTCAAATATAGTAGTATTTAAGCCATAATAATTAATTAGGACTTTTCTTTGGTTTTAGTTGTAATTTAATAGAAGGAAAAATATAGTTTGCTTTAGAATTGACCTTTAAATAATAAATTAGACGAGTCTCGCCAAATAAACGTTTAGATTGCGGGGATTAAAATACTTAGATTTCTGAACGGGCTGTTTAGCGAAGTTCACGGCCTTCCCAAAAATAATAAAACGTTAGTCTCTTCAGGCACGTATTTCAATAATTTACCTTCTTAAACTCGAGTGTGCATTTATGTGACCCTAATTCAAATCTCAACGAAGTCGGAATGTGTTAACAACCACGGGTGCATTTATGTGACGTGGTTCGAGACACATTTTTACGACGTTGCAATTCTCGTTAAAAAATAATAATAAAAGCGGTTAAAGTTAAAATTGGCACATAGGTTCATAATTGTTAAAAATCAGATAATTTAAGCCAAATATAATAGTTGAGCGACCGTGCTAGAACCACAGAACTCGGGAATGCCTAACACCTTCTCCCGAGTTAACAGAATTCCTTACCCGTATTTCTGGTTCGCGGAATGTTAAACAGAGTCATTCTTTTCCTCGATTCGGTATTCAAACCGGTGACTTGGGACACCATAAATCTCCCAAGTGGTGACTCTAAATCTCTTACTAAATGAATCTCGTTTCGATTGTCCTTTAATTGGAAAAACTCCCTTTATTATACCCTTGCGGGGTGTAGTAGGTAAAAAGGAGGTGTGACACCAGTCTTTGAACAAAACCTTAGATCTAAAATTCGAGGAATTATGGCTGGATTTGAGGGAAATTTGTTTGGGATTTGGAAAGAAGAGGGTGAGGAGACCCTAGGGTGTAATTTTGGTGGGATTTGGAGGCGGCGGCGCCGTACACGGCGGAGGCGGCGCTAGGATTTCTCTTATTCGACGGGTTTGAGGGGGATTTGAGAAAAATTAGGCTTGGATTTGGAAAGGGGAGATAAAGGGGAAGCTGTGGTGTATTTTTAGTGGCCTTGGGACCATCGCTGTCGGCGGAGGCGATTTCCAACCGGCGGCGTACGGTGTGGGACGGTGGTAGACGGTTTGGATATTAGGGGTGTGAGAGACAATGGTTTGGAGGGGGGATGGTAAGGGCTGTTTGGACATATAAATATTCTAAAACCTCATTAGTTCCGGACCGTTGGATTGATGAGATCCAACAGTCGTGATTAAAAGGCAATGAAACTAGGTCATTTGGTCATTAAAAAACTGGACCGGGTTACTGTGGGATTGGGCCTGGGTTGAGACGGTAGAGAGGAATTTGTTTGGGTTAGGGAATTATTTCTAAATCTGGCCCCACTAATGAACCATTACAGGCCTGGTTCTTCTTCCTTTATTTCTTTGCCTTTATTTCCTTTTCATTTATTTTATTTATTTTATTTGTTTTTCTCTTTTCTCTTTTTTTTCTTTTTTTTTTTAATTTTAAAACTAAAATTAAACCTCACAATTAATTCAAACTACCTAATTAAGCTACAATTAGTCTAATATCAATTTAAAAAAAATTAACAAACCTAAAACTAAAATTAAAATCAAACAAAACAAATCAAAGTTTCTTTATAATTTTTTTATATATTTTTTGTAAAATCCTAATTACTAATTAGTCTAAAAAATATAAAATTAAATCCTAAATGCTCATGCAATTTTTTTTGTATTTTTATGAATTATCATGCACACACGGATGAAAAAATGCACACAAAATTATACAATTAAATCCTAAAATTTAAATAATAACAGAAAAATCCTAGTTTTAAGAATTCTATAGGAATAATTCAAGAGAGGTAAAAATCGCGTGCTCACAACAGTAACAGAAAAAGGAAATAAAAGAAATATTATGGGTGTGTTTGGTATAACGAAAAATATTTTCCAACAAAATATTTTTTTGGAAAACAAGTAGTAATCTTATTCATTTTCGGGCGTTTGGTACGCAAATTAAGGAAAATGACTTCTTAAGAATACTCATAAATAATTTAGATATAATATAAATAAAGTCATAAACTTTCAAACCAACAACCTTCCGGACCCATAACAACAACAACAACAACAACCCAGTATAATCCCACTTAGTGAGGTCTGGGGAGGGTAGTGTGTACGCAGACCTTACCCCTACCCTAGGGTAGAGAGGCTGTTTCCAAATAG
>MU666903.1:52429-92106 GCA_026770625.1 Nicotiana glauca
AATTGAAATTTCTAACCTAACATGCTTCACAGAGTGCAAGTAGTACAGTTAAACAATTAAACAAGTAAGTCAACTAAGCATGCTTCTCTAAGCTAGCACAGGTCTAAACCTACAGGTAAACAGAAAAATCTCCATATAAATACTCCAAGTAGAAATGGGTTTACAACAATTTGCTCAAGTACGCACTCGTCACCTCACGTACGAGGCATTCAAATATTCAAAACATGTCCTAAGGGGAAAAGTCCCCCACACAAGGTTAGAGAAGCCACTTACCTCAAACCGGCTCAATATCACTAGAAACCGCACCTTTGCCACGAGTATCCGACTCCAAATGGCCCAAATCTATTCAATTCAATTACACATCGTAAATAATATTGCAAAAAACTGATTCCACTATTAAAATTAAAGCTAGGGCACGAAAATAGGTAAAATGACCAAAATGCCCCTCCAGCCAACATCTCGGAATTTAATAATTTTCACATTTTCAGAACGCTCGCACTCTCACGAGTCTAACCATATAAAAATCTCCCAAATCGGAGATCAAATGCCCCCTCAAAACCCAATAGTTTGGTCTATGAAGTTTTACCCCAAATTAACCAAATTTGGATCCTAAATTCGAATTCCAATGATGTATTTAGCTATATAATGATGAAATATAATGAAAAGGGATCAAAGAAACATTACCCAATGATTTTCTCTTCAAAACCCACTCGAAATCGCCTTCTCCCGAGCTTTCAATCGATTTTTAACTTATGAAATTAAACCCTCAAAATTTTCTATTTCTGTCCAGACATTTCCGCTTCTGCGGACTAAGGACCGCTTCTGCAGTCCCGCATACGTGGACAAAGTGTCGCTTCTGCGGCTTCCACTTACCATCCTATTTTCCACTTCTGCGGTCTATGGATCGCTGAAGCGATACCGCTTCTGCGGAAATTCGTCAGCTTCTGCGAACCTGACCTTGAGCCCACGCCTCGCTTCTGCGGCTCCGCTTCTACGATTCCCAAGCCGCAGAAGCGAAAATACCAGAAGCCTGCTGCAACTTTTTCCTTCCAACTCCATAACTTTCCCGTCGAGCATCCGAAACACACCCGAGGCCCCCGGGACCTCAACCAAAAGCACCAATACCACCTAATACCTCATTCAAACTTGTACCAATCCTTAAAACACCTAAAACAACACCGGAAATCCAATTAAATAAAAGATTCAAGCCTAAGAACTTTAAATTCCAACAAAACACACTTTTGATAAAAAACATAACCAAAACTCGCCCGAATGACCTGAAATTTTGCACACATATTCCAAATGACATGATGGAGCTACTACAACTTCCGGAATTCCAATCCGAACCTCGGATCAAAAACTCACTATCAGACCGGAAGCTTCAAAAATTTAAACTTCGGCATTTCAAGCCTAAATGAGCTACGAGTCTCCAAAATACATTCCGAACACGCTCCCAACCCCGAAATCACCTAACGGAGCTAACGGAACCATCGAATTTCTATTCCGAGGTCGTCTTCATACTGTTCCGATTTCGGACCATTTTTCAACTCTTAAGCTCTCATTTAGGGACTAAGTGTCCCAAAACACTCCGAATACTAATACCGAACGTCCTGGCAAACCAAAATAGTAGAAATGAACTTAGGGGAAGCGGTTAATGGGGGATCGGGGTGTAAATTCCAAAAACAACTGGCCGGGTCGTTACATCCTCCTACACTTAAACATTCGTTCGTCCTCGAACGAGCATAGAGAACATACCTAAAGTAGTGAAAAGATGAGGGTACTGGCTGCGCATATCTTGTTCGGTCTCCCAAGTCTCCTCCTCGACCGGCTGACCCCGCCACTGAACTTTCATTGAAACTATGTTCTTTGACCTCAACTTTCTGATCTGCCTGTCCAAAATAGCCACTGGCTCCTCAACATAGGATAAATCCTTGTCCAACTGGACTAAACTGAAGTCCAACACGTACGACAGATCACCGTGATATCTCCGGAGCATCGAAACATGAAATACCGGAAGAACTCCGGCTAGGCTGGGAGGTAAGGCAAGCTCATAAGTAACCTCCCCAACTCGCCTCAAGATCTCAAAAGGGCCAATAAACCTCGGACTCAGCTTCCCTTTCTTCCCAAACCTCATGACGCCCTTTATAGGCGAGACCCGAAGCAGAACCCGCTCACCAGCCATATATGCAATATCACGGAAGTTCCATTCCGCGTAACTCTTTTGTATGGACTGGGCTGCACGGAATCTATCCTGAATCACCTTAACCTTCTTCATTGTATCCTGAACCATCTCTGTGCCCAATAGCTTAGCCTCCCCCGGCTCAAACCAACCCATCGGAGATCTACACCTCCTACCATATAAGGCCTCATACGGCGCCATCTGAATGCTGGACTGATAGCTGTTGTTATAAGCAAACTCTGCCAGTGGCAGGAAATGATCCCATGACCCTCCAAACTCAATCACGCACATACGGAGCATATCCTCCAGAATTTGAATAGTGCACTCGGACTGTCCGTCCGTCTGGGGGTGAAATGTCGTGCTTAACTCCACCCAAGTGCCTAACTCCTGCTGCACGGCTCTCCAGAATCGCGATGTAAACTGAGTACCTCTATCTGAGATGATAGAAACTGGAATACCATGTAAACGGACGATCTCCCCGATATAAATCTCCGCCAACCGCTCTGATGAATAAGTGGTACACACAGGTATGAAGTGAGCGGACTTGGTCAACCGATCCACAATGACCCAAATAGAATCAAACTTCTTCACGGTCCGTGGGAGTCCAGATACGAAGTCCATGGTGATACGCTCCCACTTCCACTCCGGGATCTCTATCTGCTGAAGCAACCCACCCGGACGCTGGTACTCATACTTCACCTGCTGGCAGTTGAGGCATATAGACACGTAGTCAACTATATCCTTCTTCATCCGCCTCCACTAGTAGTACTGCCTCAAATCCTAATACATCTTCGCGGCACCCGGATGGATGGAGTACCGAGAGCTATGGGCCTCTGCTAGAATCAACTCTCGAGGACCATCAACATTGGGCACACAAATCCGGCCCTGCATCCCCAATACCCCATCATCCCCGATGGTCACATCCCTGGAATCATCACGCCGAACTCTGTCCTGAAGAACAAGCAAGTGAGGGTCATCATACTGCCGCTCCCTGATACGATCAAATAGGGAAGACCAAGAAACCACACAGGCTAGAACCCGACTGGGCTCTGAAAGGTTCAATCTCACGAACTGGCTGGCTAAGACCTGAACATCCATCACCATAGGTCTCTCTGAGGCTGGTAAATATGCCAAACTCCCCAAACTCTCCGCCCGGCGACTCAAGGCATCAGCTACCACATTGGCCTTGCCCGGGTGATAAAGAATAGTAATATCATAATACTTTAACAACTCTAACCATCTCCTCTGACACATATTCAGGTCCTTCTGCTTAAGCAAGTGCTGCAAACTCGATGGTCAGTATAGATCTCACAAGGCACCCCGTACAAATAATGACGCTAGATCTTCAAGGCATGAACAATAGCAGCTAACTCAAGATCGTGGACAGGGTAGTTCTTTTCATGCACCTTCAACTGTCTGAACGCGTAGGCAATCACCCTACCGTCCTACATCAACACCGCTCCAAGTCTAACCCGCGAGGCATCACAATAAACTGTATAAGACCCCAAACCGGTAGGTAGCATCAAGATTGGGGCTGAAGTCAAAGCTGTCTTGAGCTTTTGGAAGCTCGCCTCACACTCCCCTGTCCACAGAAATAGGGCACCCTTTTGGGTCAATCTAGTCATAGGGGCCGCTATCGAATGAAAACCCCTCCACAAAGCGACGGTAATAACCCGCCAAGACAAGGAAACTGCAAATCTTTGTAGCTGAGGAGGGCACTCTGCACGGCCTGAATACACTGTGCATCAAATGCATAAAAGCTGTCAGGGCATTAGTCAGCCCAAAAGACATAACAAGGAACTCGTAATGACCATACCGAGTCCTGAAGGCAGTCTTTGGGATATCTGGCTCCTGAATCTTCAATTGATGGTAACCTGAGCGCAAATCAATCTTGGAAAACACCTGTGCACCCTGGAGCTGGTCAAACAGATCATCAATACGAGGTAAAGGATAACGGTTCTTCACTGTAACTTTGTTCAACTGGCGATAATCAATGCACATGCACATAGAACCATCCTTCTTCTTCACAAACAAGACAGGGGCACCCCACGGTGAAACACTGGGCCGAATAAAACCCTTACCCAGCAATTCCTGCAATTGATCCTTCAACTCCTTCAACTCAGGAGGAGCCATGCGATACGGGGGAATGGAAATGGGCTGAGTGCCCGGCAACAGATCAATGCTAAAATCGATATCTCTATCGGGATGGCATGCCCGGAAGATCAGCTGGAAACAAATCGGGGAAATCCCGTATCACTGGGAATCAATCAACAGAAGGGGTATCAACACTGACATCTCCCACATAAGCTAAATACGCGATGCACCCTTTATCAACCATACGTTGAGCTTTAAGGAAAGAGATAACTGTACTGGGAGTATGATCTCAAGTACCACTCCACTCAATACGTGGAACACCTAGCATAGCCAGCGTCACGGTCTTGGCGTGACAATCAAGAATAGCATGACGGGGTGACAACCAGTCCATGCCCATAATAATATCGAAATCGACCATACCGAGTAATAATAGATCCACTCTCAAAACCATGAATAGTAACCAAACACGATCGGTAAACGCGGTCCATAACAAGAGAATCTCCTAAAGGAGTAGAAACATAAACGGGGGCACTCAAAGAATCACAAGGCACACCCAAATGTGAAGCAAAATAAGAAGACACATACGAATAAGTAGAACCTGGATCGAATAGAACCGATGCCTCTCTGTGACAAACCATAATAATACCTGTGATGACGGAATTGGAGGAAACTGCCTCAGTGCGAGCAGAAATACAATAATATCTAGCCCGACCCCTCTCACGAGGGCGACCTCTATCTCCCCGGCCTCCGCCCCTGGCTGGCTGGGCAGGTGGGGTAGCAGCGGGAGCTGGGACCATAGCCTGAGAACTCTGAGGAGCACGCTGTGGCTGAGCAGTCTGTGGAGGTGAACCCCTCCCAAGTCTAGGGCAATCCCTCACCACATGACGGGTGTCACCACACTCATAGCAAGCTTTGGGAGGACGCGGTGGTTGTGACTGACTGGAACTAGGCCTGCTGGACTGACCTCTGAAAGCACCCCGCGCAGGAGGCGCACTAGAAACTGGAGGTGCATAATAAGGCTCTTGAGGTGCAGGTGGAGTTGGAGTACCGCCGGCTGCTGGCAAAGCTGAATGTACAGGGCGACCAGAATAACCCCTACCATAACGACCTGCTGATGGGGTACGGGCACCAGAGTAATGACCTGACTCTCGATACCTCTTGGCCTCCCTCTCCCCTCGCTCCGTGGCGAGCATACCCTCAATCCTCCTAGCAATGCTCACTACCGCTGGTAAGGAATATCCATCTCTAACTCTCGAGCCATGTTGGACCAGATGGGCGGAATAAGACCCTCGATAAACCTCCGAACTCTCTTCCGAACTGTGGCAACCAAAGCCGGTGCATGTCTAGCCAACCTGGTATAACGGATGGCATACTCTGAAACTGTCATAGCACCATGGCGTAAGTGCTCAAACTCCGCGCGCCATGAATCCCTGAGGCTCTGGGGAACAAACTCTCTCATGAACATGTTTGAGAACTGGGTCCAAGTCAGTGAAGCGGCCTCGACTAGACTGTCTATCTCATAAGTACGCCACCAATCATAGGCGGCCCCCCGAAGCTGAAATGCGGTGAAAGAAACCCCGCTAGACTCCACTATGCCCATAGTGCGAAGGATGCGATGACACTTCTCCAAAAATCCTAGGGTGTCATATGATGCTAGTCCGCTGAACACTGGAGGATCATATTTCTTGAACCTCTCCAGTCTACGCTGCTCGTCCTCTGAAGCAGCTGACCCATCCTCGTGCTGAACTGGTGCTGCAGGCGGTACAGAATTAACCTCTAGGACCTGCTCTATCTGCACTTTCTGCTCAGGAGTGCGGGTTGCAGGAGTTTGGGCCCCTCCCCCGGCATGGGATGTGGCTGCAGCGAGGGGAAGCAACCCCACCTGAGCCAAGGTAGTGTACATGCTCATGAACTGAGCCAGAGTCTCCTGGAGCGCTGGAGTAGTAGTAGTTGTGGTAGGTGTGCCAGGTGCCTGTGCTCCGGCCAAATCTGCTGGTGGTACCTAGGCGGCAGCTTGCGCAGGTGCTGTGGCTGCACCACGTGTGCGTCCTCGACCTCTACCCCGGCCCCGGCCTCTAACGGCAGCAGCAAGGGGCGCGGGTGACTTGTCCTCTCGTGTAGCACGTGTCCTCACCATCCGTGAGAGAATAGAATACAGAAGTTTAGAATTGATGTCAAAATATCGCACGACAAGGAATTCAAAAGAAATGAAGATCTTTCCTAAATAGTTACATAGCCTCTCGTAGATAAATACAGATGTCTCCGTACCGATCAGCGAGACTCTAATAAATCGGCCTGTGTTCCGTGACTCCTATGAACCTAGAGCTTTGATACCACCTTGTCACGACCCTAGTTCACCGATCGTGAACATGTCGTGATGGCACCTAGTCCCCACGACCAGGAAATAGTAACCGGGGATCTCTTGGTAACCCGAGGATCTCTTGGTATCCTCATCATGTATACTAGGGATTTCTTGGTATCCCGATGATCTCTTGGTATCCTCAATAAGTGAGTTGGGGGATCTCTTGGTATCCCAATATATATATATGAAACACATGCCAGGGATCTTTTGGTATCCCGCACCTTCAATCCAGAATAAGTCAAATACATGGGGGATCTCCCGGGAAGCCGTCCCGTAGTCCCAATTTAAAGCACACCACAACAACAACTCATAAATCTCAGAATAAATGCTAAACCAGTACAAGTAATTGAAATTTCTAACCTAACATGCTTCACAGAGTGCAAGTAGTACAGTTAAACAATTAAACAAGTAAGTCAACTAAGCATGCTTCTCTAAGCTAGCACAGGTCAAAACCTACAGGTAAACAGAAAAATCTCCATATAAATACTCCAAGTAGAAACGGGTTTACAACGATTTGCTCAAGTACGCACTCGTCACCTCACGTACGAGGCATTCAAATATTCAAAATATGTCCTAAGGGGAGAAGTCCTCCACATAAGGTTAGACAAGCCACTTACCTCGAACCGGCTCAATATCACTAGAAACCGCACCTTTGCCACGAGTATCCGACTCCAAATGGCCCAAATCTATTCAATTCAATTACACATCATAAATAATATTGCAAAAAACTGATTTTACTATTAAAATTAAAGCTAGGGCGCGAAAATAGGTAAAATGACCAAAATGCCCCTCCAGCCAACGTCTCAGAATTTCATAATTTTCTCATTTTCAGAACCCTAGCACTCTCACGAGTCTAACCATATAAAAATCTCCCAAATCGGAGGTCAAATGCCCCCATCAAAACCCAATAGTTTGGTCTATGAAGTTTTACCCCAAATTAACCAAATTTTGATCCTCAATTCGAATTCCAATGATGTATTTAGCTATATAATGATGAAATATAATAAAAAGGGATCAAAGAAACGTTACCCAATGATTTTCTCTTCAAAACCCACTCGAAATTGCCTTCTCCCGAGCTCTCAATCGATTTTTAACTTATGAAATTAAACCCTCAAAATTTTCTATTTCTGTCCAGACATTTTCGCTTTTGCGGACTAGGGACCGCTTCTGCGGTCCCGCATACGCGAACAAAGTGTCGCTTCTGCGGTTTCCACTTACCATCCCATTTTTCGCTTCTGCGGTCTATGGTTCGCTGAAGCGATACCGCTTCTGTGGAAATTCGTCCACTTCTGCGGACCTGACCTTGAGCCCGCGCCTCGCTTCTGCGGCTGCCTAGCCGCTTCTGCGGTTCCCAAGCCGCAGAAACAAAAATACCAGAAGCCTGCTGCAAATTTTCCCTTCCAACTCCATAACTTGCCCGTCGAGCATCCGAAACACATTCGAGGCCCCCAGGACCTCAACCAAAAGCACCAATACCACCTAATACCTCATTCAAACTTGTACCAATCCTTAAAACACCTAAAATAACACCGAAAATCCAATTAAATCAAAGATTCAAACCTAAGAACTCTAAATTCCAACAAAACACACTTTCGATCAAAAACCTAACCAAAACTCGCCCGAATGACCTGAAATTTTGCACACATAAGCTACTGCAACTTTCGGAATTCCAATTCGACCCTCAGATCAAAAACTCACTATTAGGTCGGAAGCTTCAAAAATTCAAACTTCGACATTTCAAGCCTAAATGAGCTACGAGCCTCCAAAATACATTCCGAACACGCTCCCAACCCCGAATTCACCTAACGGAGCTAACGGAACCATCGGATTTCCGTTCCGAGGTCGTCTTCACACTGTTCTAATTTTGGATCATTTTTTAACTCTTAAGCTCTCATTTAGGGACTAAGTGTCCCAAAACACTCCGAATCCTAATACCGAACGTCCCGGCAAACCAAAATAGTAGAAATGGACTTAGGGAAAGCGGTTAATGGGGAAGCGGGGCGTAAATTCCAAAAACGACCGGCCGGGTCGTTACACAAAATGAGGCCTTTGATCTATGACAGCAGATTAGGCGTATAAATTGATTAACATAAAATTTAAAATAACAATTATTAACTGTCTAGTTGAAAATTTTGGATGGTGTGAAAATCCAACATTTATGATTAAATAAGATACAATAATTTCTTATTTTTTTAATTATTATTATTATTGTTGTTGTTGTAGTAGTAGTTAATGTACTGAAAAATTTGCTTCACCAACTTAAATTCACTAAAACCTAAAAATTTATATTTTCTTATCTGGTCCACCAAAATTATATGGTGAAAAATAATACTCCTATATTGTTGTAATTATAGTTTATTCTTTTCTCGATTTCATCATTTTTTTCTGAAAATTTTTTCCCCTTATGTCCGGACACCCAACCCCCACTAAGGTGAACCGGAGGGCAGGATAACTTTTTGGTCCAATGTAAAATTATACTACTGCTAACTCTTCAAAATAATTGACAAGTAACTATATTTTCAAAATTTTAGTATCAGAGTCAATATATTTAAATTTTGGTGTTAATTCTTCAAATTCACAATATGAATTATGTGTTCATAAATCATGCCCAACTATACTTTGTAAAAAGGACTTAACTATCGCTGTAAAACAATCCGGTTCAAGAGACCGGAGTCAAATCCCACAGAAAGCTAATATATTTGGTACAACTTTTCAGTATCACTAATGATAAGCTTAGTCAACTTTCAGATTTGAAGATCTGATTTATGAAATAACAAAAATTACAAAACTAAGAAAAAATGACAATAAAAACTATTAACCAGCAAGAATGAGGTTGAATCAAGGATAAAAAGGTCTAGAGTTTATGATTTCCCAATTGCCTATTAATTCTTAAAACGTTAACTATAATCTCGCCGCATTTTTCTCCAAAGATGATCAGTTATTGTTTATCGCAATTATCTCTCGATCAATTACGATAATTTACTGGAAGTATTCTCTCGAATTACTCTAGCTGACAATTCGTACAACTCATAAAGATCACGGTAAAGCGTTCGTTATCTCTAATCTCGCTTTTAAATCTAAATAATTAATCTCTTAACTTACTCGAAAGTGTCATTGTTTAACAACAATCTAATCAAATGTTCTCTCTCAAGCAACACAAGATAACCAGACACGATTAATCAAGGGCCCTTCAATTAATCACAAGAAGCACATAATTGAACAATTAGAGAGTAAAAATGACTCAATTATACCAATACACAATCAAGAACTTGTCGAACAATTGGTTCCATCAAACCCTAGATGACATGTTTAGCTACTCATAGTACTACTCAAAAATACATAAACCATTGTCAAACCATTATTCATTGAAATAAAGATAGAAAAGTAGAGAGAAACTCTTCGATCAGTCTTCTTGAATGAATTGAGAATCTTTCGGGCTCAACTTTGCTTCAACAATGGTGTTCCTTGCCTTCTCAGGTCAAGCGTGTGGCTGAAATAAGGGTTAGAAGCTTTTATATCATGTCCTAGGCTAATTGACTAAATTGTCCCTCAAGATAAAACGTCGGCAAATTTGCCCTTATGCTATAGTTTTGCTTCTTACAGGGTCTAATTGAATTTTTCAGATTTTCCTGTACTTTTTTTGTGCTTTTCGGAGTTACTTCACTCTCTGGGTCCGATTTTTTTCTTCAAAAATTGCCTTTTAGCTTCATTATAGCTCAAATCACTTCTATTCTTTACTCTTAGCTCCTACATAACAAACTTTAACAATTAAACTCAACTGGTCATCTTTCAACCTTCAAAACATCTAAAAACACACCAAAGTAGGGGTAAAATAAATTCAATTACATGTAAATCTCGCATATTACATTAGGTCAATAGCATCTGCCTAATCCCCCACCTCAACGACGGTTTATATTAAAAATATATATATAAAATGTAGCATAAACTATAATTTCTAGTCAAAGGAATTTATAATACGCTTGAAAAATCTAGTATAATATTATTCAACTTTCTAAATTTAGTATTATCTCCGGTCTATATTATTTATTTTTTAAATTTTGTGTACCCGTTAATAAAAATATTTAATTGGCATAATTAAAAAAAGAATATATTTATTTCTCGGTTGACATAGCTCACTTAATTAACACATTATTATTATGAACGATAAGAAGGAATTTTGAAAATAATGCACCATTTTTTTTTATGTTTTTCTAAAATGTCAATTATTTAATTTTTTATTTATCACACTGATTAATATTTAATACTTAAGAAAATTGCTTAATTCTTTTTAAGAGGTGAAATCACAAAATAGAAAATAGAAAGAAAAGACTACAACAACAACAACTACCCAGTATAGTCCCACAAAGTGGGGTCTGAGGAGGATAGTACGTACGCAGGCCTTATCCCTACCCGAAAGGGCAGAAAGACTATTTCCAATTGACTCTCGACAAGCAAAAGAAAAGACTAAAATAAATAATAAATTATTGAAAATGACCACTTGAGCAGCGAGTTGACGAACAATAAAGGGTTCTCTCTTTCTGTTTGGAATCTCTTCTTTTTTCATCACCGTACAAAAGAGAGCTTGCTTTTTTGTCTACAGATAAATATTAAATATTAAGCTTACTTCATTCAATTTTAACCAAAAAAACACTTCATTCAATGGATTTTGGACCCATTGCAGTAGAGGGGGAGAGGGGGGGGGGGGGGATTAAATCTACTATTTTTGTTCTTTTGTTTTTGTTTGCACTTTCTTTAGGGTCTGTTTGAAAAGTCACCAGGTAATTGAAATTGGTGTTAATTACACAGTTGTATAATTACGACGATCTACTTTTTTGTCATAGTGCAATTACTGTGTAATTACAAGTTTACTCTTTGGTTGCATAAGTATAATTACACAGTTATATTGAATTTTAAATGAAATAATTATCAAAACTTAAAAGTTAATATAATAAACCTATAAATTTTTATAAGTGTAAATGATATTATATTTGGTATTTAAGATGTATATTTTTTTGTGAATATACATTAATTAGTAATCATATATTTATAATTAATAACTGTAAAAAATAATTTATATATATTTTATAAATTAATAATATTTAGTTTAGATATTTATAAAACTAAAAAATATATTTTGTAAGAACATCATAGAATTCATGTCTAATAAAATAAATTAATATATATAAATATAATACCATAACACTATTCAAATATTTGACAAAACTAATCTACAATTCTAACTAAAAAAATGAACAATATTTAGTGTGAGTCAATACTACTAAAACAAGTAAATTAGAGCACAATTTTAAAACACACACACACAAAAAATTTATTTTAACATATGTCAAATTCCAACATAATAATAGTAAGTTCCACTACAACTTAAGATTATAAACATAATAAGTTTACAATCATATTTAACAATGAAATTTTATTTTAATTGCATCACTCATTATATGAAAGTTTGTTAATGACTCATTATTTATAATATTCGGAGGTGTAGTTTTAAAAAATAGAATAATAAAATAAATAATAAATAAAATATAAGCAACTATATGGGATCACAAGAAGTGAAAGTAGAGAAATAAAATCATTAAAAAGGGTAGAGAAATAAAAGATAAACAATATACAAAGAAAAATATATTTAAAAAAAATTGAAATAAAAGTTATAAAGAAAATAAATTAAAATAAAATAAAAAGGAAAGAAACTAAAGAGCACCTTGTAATTACACAGTGTAATTACTACCAATTCTCACCTCCCCTTGAAAATTGGAGAGTCTAATTACAACCCAATTCCATGCTAACCAAGTAATTACTTGACCAAATAAATATGCCAAACTATATAATTACATTCAATTACACCCAAATCCAATTCCAAGATGGCTTTCGAAACAGGCTCTTAATATCAAAGAGCAATTTATACCTACATAACATTAATATGCTTCCTATCTGAGAATATCAAAAAGAGTACTTTAGGTATGCAACAATTTAATGGTACCTAAAAAGTTCATACTCTAATTATAATTAATTAATACATATTTTATTAATTATTTACGTATCCGTAATAAATTAACATGATTCAATGCATGCACAAGAAGGTTTTCCATAGATTACTTTACTGGCATCAATAGAGATTTTCGTATGCAATGGTGCGAGCAAATACTTGTATCTAATTAAACATCAAAACTAATAAGTGGATGATACGTGATTTATACGTAAATTTTATCAATTAATTATAAATTTCCTTTATCATGTATTCATATAAGTAATGTAAACACCAATATGAGTAAGTTTTGCCATTAACTAATATCTATTTTAATTTAAATGACACATATTTTCTATTAGTTCGTTCTAAAAATAATGATACATTTTGAAATTAATAATAAAATAAACTTTTAAATTTTTATTTTGTACATTTACCCTTAATAAAAAGCTTGTATAGTAATACAAATGTCATAGCTCACAAAACTTTTACCTCTTTTAACATTACAAGCTTCAAAAGTACCGATCAAACTACCTTACATATAAATTATAACAGTTGGAGTAAGATAATAAGTGTATATATATATATTCTTATCTTAATTTATCACTCTAAAAAATAATATATGGTGGGTATAATTTAGTTCTTACTATATTGTTCCTTTGCCAATTTAATACTCCTCCCATTTTAAATTAGAGTAGGTACTTTCCTTTTAGTCTGTTATAAAATAAATGACACATTACTAAATTAGAAATAATTCAACTTTAAATTCTTCATTTATCATAAGTTTCATCTAAGTGGGCGTTTGGACATAAGAATTGTAAAATTCAAAAAAAAAAGTGAAAATTTTTTTCAATTGAAAATGGTATTTGAAAATTAGAGTTATGTTTGGACATGAATATAATTTTGGATTGTTTTTGAAGTTTTGTGAATGATCTAAGTGAAAATTTTGAAAACAACCTTTTGGAGTTTTTCGAAAAAATTCCAAAATGCATCTTCAAGTGAAAAATAAAAATTTTATGAATAAATGCTAATTTCGATAAAAAGTAAAAAAATTTCCAAAAAAAGAAAAAATTTTCTTATGTTCAAGCGGGCTCTAAATTGAAACATAGGGACCAAGTATATGTTTTGTTTAAAAAAACAGTACTTTAGGTATGGAAAAAGAAAGTAAAAATAGCAAGGTCTAGTCAGTTTTTAGACTGGTCATTTAAAAATAATCAGTTTTTATAAAGTCAATAAAAAATAGCCACGATTTTGCTGCAATAGAGATCGGTCCAGCATAATATACTGGAGTTCGGTGCACCTGTGTATGAACTTCCAGCATATTACGCTGGACCGGTAAACTTCGCTGGCTCCAATATAATATACTGGAGATTGGAGTACCGGTGTTCTAAACTATAGTATATTATGCCGGATCGATATATTATACTGGAACTCTAGTATATTAGACTGGAGTATTTTAAATAGCGTTTTCGTTCAAATTTATCTTTGTATGAAAAATAGCTAAATTTCGATTATTTTTGAAACTAAGCTATTATTTTTAAACGACCACAGGTAAATGTGTTTTGAATTTCTCCCAAAAAAGAAAAATTACAAATCATATCATGCAATAAATCCCAAAGGGGAGGCATGAAAAACAAAGAAAGGTTGAAAATCTGTCATTTGACCAATTGTACTTTCTCTCTGTTTCTCTCTCTCTCACCGCCTTTTGGCCGCCTGTGAACTGCCAGACCAACTGCAGAAAGAGAGCCCCCCTCCCCCCGTCCACCCACCCCCTCCCTCTTTCTTCTTCTTTCTCTCTTCCGCTTCACCTTTTTCTGTATATATATATATATATATATATCGTAACCTTTTGTTTTCCTTTTTCATAGTCATCATATCTAATGCATCTTCGTCTCCATTTCTATTAAAGCCTCTTTCCTTTTCCTTGAAATCTTAAATTAACTATTAAACCCCATCATATCCCCATTCTCTTATCGCCCTCTTTGTTTGATCCTACGGTTATAAATTCATCTCTTCATTCAATCCTACAACTCTAAGGATTTGTCAGCTTTTCTCTACGTAAGTTACCTGCTACTGTTTTCTATCTATAATATATTTATATGTATGCTCTTTTTATTTCGAAAAAGATTGGAACGGTTTGAAGTACAAAGTCAAAGCATTTAATTTTGGTATGGAAATGGAATGGAGTATTGATTCATTTATTTTGATGTACTAATAAAAGTTGCTAACTTTATTAATGATTGAATAAGTGTGACAGAATAGAAGTGAATGATAGAGTTATTTGATTCCGAAAGCAATGAGAGTGCCAGACAGAAAAAGAGTATATAAATAGTTTAATGTATTATTGGCATTTACTAATGTATCAAATAATGGGTTCTTCTCTCTTTAGCCGTTACATTACCTATTTGTTGTCGCCATTTTTGGAATTCGTGATTGACATGTACTCTTAACTATAGTTTAGTGATAAGAGTGCGTATAAAGACATGTATTATGTGTTCATTGAGTTGGCGTAAATACCGGAAACTGGTAAGTTTTTTACCACTATACTCTACCCCTACTTTGCCAGAGAATTTTGTGTTATTTTGAGTTCTGGGCTTTTGTTATTTTCTTCAATTTGTGATTTTCCATTGCAAGCTGGATACCCCAACCCACTTTCATTCCTTTACTGAGAACTGAGCTGTTTCATCAACTTAAAGAAGAAGAGTAGGTGTTTTATCTTTCTATTTCTCAAGGTTTTACGTCCCAAGTGTTGACGAAGAGTCAACTTTTATTTGATTAATGTGATTATATCGCTATTGTTTGTGGTTCTAGTAAAGAATTAGGTATGGAGTCTGTTGGTTTATTCGCAATTGTTTCCATTAGTGATTTTTCTGCTCTGTTTTGATTGTAATGTTCCTGTAATAGCCAATTACATTGACTTCTTTTGATATGGCTATTGTGCTTTGTGGGGTTTGTTGCATTTGCTTATTTGCTTCTTTCTTTATGTATTGCGCTCAGTCACTTCTTGTTTTACCAAAGATTTTTGTAGTTTTATTCTGATAGTTGCTGAAGATAAGCTATACCCCGCGTATAGCGGGAGCTTAGTGCACCGGGCTGCCCTTTCTTTGAGGTTGCTGTTCATGCTTCCGAGTTCTGTCTCTTTAGAGGTAGGTTATATACAAAAGGAAGCCAAAAAAATATAGGGACAAAAGGTTCCATATTGATTTCCCCCCTTTTTGTTTGAGATTGACTTTCTAGTATAGTTTTTAGTGTAACACATATTAGTCAAATAGAATTTTAGGCAAACATGAGATCGTTTTGATTCCTATCTTTAGTTCGTCGTGTTCTTTGAGATTGTTTTTTCTGTTATTTGCCTCTTCGAATCACTTATGTCCTCATCTTTGTTTGTTTTTTTCTGGAAGGAAGTCTCCTTATTCTGGATTGTGTGATTGTCTAGGGAGGTACATCTTCGGACTTGCATAAGTCTATACGAGTTTTAGCTCAATAAGAATGCCCTTTATTTGTGATGTTTGCTGGCGTGCTGTTGGCTTTCCCATTATCTGCTTCTGAAATCGTCTACGTTGACATGTAACCCTGGACCCTTTGATATTTTGTGTGCAGTGAAGGGGCTGAAGGAGTTGAATTTGGTGAGGCCAGACATATGGAACCTAATGGTTACAGAAAGGGTAACAAAAAGAATCTTGTTACCCTAAATGGTAATCACAGCCCGTTGAGTATAGATGAGGAGCTGGACCCCTGGACAGCTTGGGCATACAAACCTCGTACTATTACGTTGTTGCTTATTGGCGCATGTTTCCTCATGTAAGTTTCTTAGTCAACAGGCTCTATAAATCTTAGTTTATAAAACTTAGGGATTAGTTCTTTCTTGACTGATTCGTCAGACTTCGATGAAGCTCTTAAAAGGTTTCTAAGTATTGTCTTAGTTTCCGTTGGTTCTTCTAAAGTCTATATCTTGAATCTTGTCTCATCAAGTTTAATTATCTGCAGTCTATCTATTGTTTTGGATATCAACGTAGGTAGAGATTGAACTATTAAATTTAATTAGATATTTATTTTCTATCCCTCTTATCTGAGGTTCTCTTGGAACGGAAATACAACCACATTTTTCCTGGGTTTCAGCACTCAGTCTGTTTTGGTTTTCTGAAATCTTTAATTATATATGAAGGAGAAGTAAAGTAATGATGAAAGAAAACCCAACCACATAATAACAGTCCCGCCCTTAAAATCCCCATTTGACAGGACCAGTACTCTTATAATACATGTAGAAAGTTTTCTCTGTTCGAATGAATTTTGGGGCAAGCTTCTTTCCGACCAGACTGACCTGGCAAAAATTATCTTCCTATAGATAGCTCCTTTCTTATAAAAAGATATATAATGAGAATCAGCTGAAGCTTATTCAAGACTGATCATTCTTATTTGAGAGTCTTATCAAACTCTCCGCAACTCTAGGTGCGACACAAGTAGTAGTGACTGAAAGAGTTGATGGGGCATGGTCACGATTATAAACATCCGATTTAGTTTAGGGATTTAGGGACTAGTCCCGTTGAGGAACTGAGATGATTCATCTTAGTCTTGGTATGCTGGGTATGTCTTTGGCCAAGACCAGGGATTGACAAATCAGTGGCGGTCCATCTTTATTTGGGCGAGCTGCGGAGCTACTTTTTCTTTCTTTCATTCCGTCTGTTGCTTAATTGGTTAAAGAGAGAGCTTTGATAAGACTGTTCCACAAAGAGTGTAGCTAAACACTTCTTGATAAGTCTATCAAATTGTTGATCTAAAGATTCATGGTGGATATAGTTGTGTCAATCTTGTGATGTGGTCCTTGATTTCTGAAATCTGACTGCCAATTTTCATTCCATAATACCATTTCTGGGATCTGATCACTTTGTTGACACTATTGTCTATTTCTTGTTCTTTTAGTGTACATCTTGGTAATTAAATCAATATGACCTCCTGAGCACAGCATATGACATGTCAAAGACATAGGAAAAATTATTAACTTTTCCTCTTTTCTTTGATTAGTCGTTTGGTAGTTCTCTTTTACAGGAAAATATAAGGGTGCTTTTCATATTTAACTCTTTCTTTACCAAAATTCTGGAAAAGAGAAAAGCGCAGTTGCTCTGGGGTATTATTGAGTGATATTGTGATACAGCCAAAGCATACAGCACACTTGGGCTATGAATCCTTACGTACTGGTTATTGATGCTTTATACATTTCTTGTTCTCTATTCCTAGAATTTCCTAACTTTTGAAAGCTAATGCGATTTGATGTTGGACATGAGTTTATATGTGTATGTTCTGACTTGCTTATGTCATCAATATTGCAGCTGGGCAAGTGGAGCTCTTGATCCGCAAAGCACTTCATCCAGTGACGTTTCTACTTCTGTGAAAAGGTTTGCCATTTTAAGTACATTTTTATCCAATCATTTTTCTTAATCATGTGTGAGAAATTGAAGTAATTGTTTTTTCCCCTTCATCTGTTGGGGGCATTTGGGCAATGGTTGTTGTTTATCTTGCCTACTCTTTGCTGAAGTAATTGTTTTTTTCCCCTTCATCTGTTAGGGGCATTTGGGCAATGGTTGCTGTTTATCTTGCCTACTCTTTGCTGCAAGCCCCCTCAACGTAAGTTTTCATAATTTATTTGTCTAAGAATGTACGGTTTGATTTTTTTGGGTATTTTTGTGTTAAGACTGTTTGGGTGTTTCTATAGCCTAACAAAATTGAGTGAGTAGATATTACTGGCATGAATGTCTGTATTGTTCACCACGCGAGCAGTGAAAGGATTTGCCTGCCAAATTCTGATACAGGAGCACATGTAGAATTCTTTGGGTGATATTCTCTCTTCATTTTGACAGGATTCTTTATGGAGCTTCTTTTACTCAATTCTCAACTAGGCGAGTCCAGGAAGTCGTGTTCTTAAATTTTATTTTCTTCTTTGAACTTGAAGATGGAATTTTTCTACCATGTAATTGCAAACTAACTTGAATTTTCCTCTGGCTTTAAATGTGTGGTTGAGAATTCACCTGATTTTCTCCTTGTGGACCTCAAAAAAGCAAATTTATGTGGAGTTTGTGGCAATAGCTTTCTACCACACTTAATTTTATTTAGTTCTTTCTTACAGGGTACTTATTAGACCACATCCTGCTATTTGGCGCCTGGTTCATGGAATGGCTGTCATTTATCTTGTTGCTTTGACATTTTTACTTTTCCAGGTGGGTTGGTAAGCAGATGTCGTTTCTTATTACCCGTTGTGTTAATCAATCAGTAGCTTTAGTTTCTTACATCTCCGTTTTCTTATTATATTTATTCATGTGTTGTTGCAGACATTTAATTAAATTGTGAATATGAAAACTCTGTTCCTTTCTTTTCTCAGAGGCGCGATGATGCTCGTCAGTTTATGAGATATCTGCACCCTGATCTTGGTATTGGTAAGGATTTTGATCTACTCGTAGAAAGTTTGTGGTTCAGTTCATGCAAGTCCGTTCTGTTCATATTTTTTGCATGTTTTGCTTTGTAGCATAGCTAAGATCAATTTGACTTGCTATGCAGAACTTCCTGAAAGATCTTATGGTGGTGATTGCAGACTCTATGTACCTGAAAATCCCATGAACAGGTTTAAGAATGTCTATGTATGGTTTCTCTTTGCACTACTTTTTACCACCTCAATTTTTTCTTATTTATTAATTTTGTTCTGCATGTATGCATTGAGCTACTAAAAGTAATACTCTGGACTTTGCGACATCTCTGAGGAGTGTATTTACTTTGTAGGACACATTATTCGATGAGTTTGTTCTGGCTCATATATTAGGGTGGTGGGGCAAGGCCATCATGATACGTAACCAGCCTCTTTTGTGGGTCTTATCCATTGGGTTCGAGTTGATGGAGGTCAGAGCCACTATGGCTTCTTTCAAATGCTTTAAGCACCGGGTTTTTATTTTTAAATACGACCATCTTAGGCAAGTGGTTAACTGATTATTTTCCTTGTTATAACTTATCTTTACACTGCTATTTTCAGCTTACTTTCCGCCACATGTTACCAAACTTCAATGAGTGTTGGTGGGACAGCATTATTCTGGATATATTGATCTGCAACTGGTTTGGTGAGAAATTTGGAGCCATTCTCTTGGGCTGTTATGAGATGGACATATTTGGACATGCTTATCTTAATTGATGTCGTATGCTCCATTATTTGTCTGATGAATATTTATGTCGCTACTATATTATTACATACATTTGAGACAGAACAGTTTAGGGATGATTTAAATATATTTATACATGTGTTGTGTGTGGACAGTGCTGTGTATAACATGTATATGCTATCAGAACAAGCCATAAAGCACATGCCACATCCGAGCAATGATGCAATTATATTATGGACAATGTTATTGAACTGGGTATCAATTGGCACATTTAATGTCATTCTTGTAGCCAAATTTCAAGAACCAGTATGAAGATTAGAGAAAAAATTATTAAAAAATTTTGTGATGCCAATTGATGGTGTCCAGTCTTCTTAGATGTTATTTCACTGCCATGCCTCAATATGATACATGCATGTTAAGTGAAATTACAAGGGGTGGTTATAAGAAACAATTAAATTTTATTATATGCATAGCTATCTTATCTTATGGTATGTCTGGTTATGGTATTGTTTTGACTTGTTCTTTAGATTGATAAAATATACTAAAACTTTACCTTTTTGGTTTCCTATAGGCATCTGGGCTGGAATGCGTACTGTTCGATATTTTGATGGAAGAACATATGAGTGGGTGGGTATAAGCCGTCAGCCAAATATTATAGGCAAGGTGTGTCCCTTCAACTGTATCCCTTGATTGTAAAAGTGTGTTTGTTTTGAGTGTTACACGATTTGCTTTTTTGCATGTTCTTTCTCTATGCTTAAAGATAACTGACATTATAATTGTCTCATACAGTATATTTAATGCGTTTGGTGTTGAGACATCGTAATACTGCAACATTTGAGCAGTTTGTTGATAAATGTCTTTTGCCTAGTTGTCTTTTGCCTCCGCTAGGACTAGAAACTGAGGCCTCATGGTTCTCACCCACTTCATTGACCACTAGGCCACACCCTTGGGAGCACATGTAGTTACTTTGTGTCTTTACTTCAAATTAATTCACCTAGTTTGGAGTTGGAGTTAAGGTGTAGTTGATTAATTGATTGATTGATTTTGGGTACATGGAGCTTGGAGCTTTTGGCACAAAGGTGTCACTATAAAGTATTTGAGTTAGTTATTGTATACTCCTATTATGTATCTGACTTCAGCACTACAGTTCTTCCAAATTTCATTGGAGGAATATGAAAATTTTAGTTTGACAGCCGTATGAATGGTTTTTCGTTAGACATTTATAGCTTCCTTTTGGTTTTTGTAGGTCAAGCGAACACTTGGGCAATTTACTCCAGCACATTGGGATAAAGATGAATGGCATCCCCTCCTTGGTCCCTGGCGATTCCTTCAAGTTCTCAGTCTCTGTGTTGTGTTCTTGACGGTAGAATTGAATACATTCTTTTTAAAGTTCTGCCTTTGGGTTCCTCCCAGAAACCCCTTAATAGTGTATAGGTTGGTTCTGTGGTGGTTACTTGCAATACCAACAATTCGGGAGTATAATACTTACCTACAGGACAGGTAAATCCTAGTATTTTATTACAAGAATTATGAATTGTAGTGTTTTTTTCTTCCATTGTCTGGCAGCTGTTTTCTGTGTGTTTCACTTTCCCCCCCAAAACTCCACATTATAAACAGGAAACCGGTGAAAAAGGTGGGAGCATTTTGCTGGCTTGCACTAGCAATCTGCATTGTTGAACTCCTAATCTGCGTCAAGTTTGGACATGGTCAGTACTCCACTACATTCTGAGTTCTCATTTTGGTGTATCTCATTATTCTGTGTATTTACAGTTATTCTCATCCCTTTCTGCCATCTTTCAGGATTATTTCCGGACCCCATGCCTAATTGGTTAGTAGTTTTCTGGATATGCACGGGCATTGGCCTTGTGATATTTTTGGCTGCATGGTCATGTCAATTACACCGTACAATGAGGAAAAAGCAGCAATGAGTTTTTGCAGTACCTCCATTCTTTATTCCTTTGTGTTATTTCGGGTAACCAACCGTCTTGTAAATACTGAATACCTTTTAACTGTATATGCTATCTTCCTAGGTTAGGTATTACAGTTGAAAAATGTAGTGAATCGCAATTCTTTATGGTTAGGTCATAGGTTGGTAGATACCCTGTTTCACTTTTTGTGCTGCCTCAGTCTGCAGGCTCTTTTTTTCCCTTCCGTTTTTTATAATTTTTTTTACAGGTGTACGTTGAAAGTGTTGCCAAATTTAAATTTCAATTCTACATCCGAGGTACATATTTTCCCTCTCCCCATTGCATTTGGACTTCATTATTCCCTTTCAAATTGTGTCTACTTTGCATGTAACGGTGTAGGACTCGCAAAAGTTCTTAGGTAATCTTAACCTGTGTAGCTGTAGAGTCTATCTCATATTTTGATTACCCCTTTCAAGGCAAAGGTGAAACTAGGATTTGTGTTTACGAGTTCTGGATTCTAGAAAAGGCAGCTTACTAGGTTTTGGATAAATTATTTATATACTATAATAAATGGATTTTTAAACATACAGTGTTTGGGCAGAAGTTATTTGGTTCGGCAGAACCCATAGACTGAACTGTAGCTCCGCTCCCGCTCCAAGAGCTATTGTTCTCTCAAGGAGTAGTGAGTTTGTGACCATGTAAGTTTCTAAGAACTGCCTTAGCCAAAAGGAAACACAAAGAATCTGACACAGAGAGTTGAGAAATGTCTTTGTATTTGAGGTATGATACATCTCAAATACTGTTTACTGTAATTACAAACTGCTGCGTAATTTACTCAGAATTTTACTTGTATCTTCACTAAAAGCCTTTTTACAGTGTTTAAAGCTTAGATTTTTCCCAAAGAGTACAAGGAATGTAGACATTAAATGTACCTTCCCATACTAATCCGGATATCTTTTTGATTGAACAAATGATTGGTTTTGTTAGATTCTTGTTGACCTCTAGCATTTATTTAACTTATTTCACATTAATGGTTTATTTCCAAAATCACTTCTCTTTGGCCGCAAGTGATATAACTGTTAAAATGATTCACAACTGATTAGCACAGCTATGGGGGGGGTGAAATTTAACGCATCACTTTCAAATCATATTTCACATATTTAGTAGTTTCATCCAACTTCTTCATTATTTAACATAGCAAAAAGAAAGTACAAGTCCTGCATTCCAGTGTTGTCAAAGGTGAGCTTAAAGCGCGCTTAAGCCCTGAAGCGAGGCTCAACACATGTTGAGCGTTTTGCCTCACTTTGTGGGCGCTTTAGGTTCGCATCAAGGCTCTTCTAAGGCGTACTTTTCCTTGCCAATGAATGTAATCTTGAAAAGACGGCACTAAATACACGATATTTCACTTTATCGTAATTTTTTTTTAAATTTTTTTTGTTCATATATTTGTTATTCATGCTTATAATTATTGTTCTTAGACTATATATACATATGTTTATTTCTTCTCCGGTTGCATCTTTTTTTCATAGAATGCATGCTTTATTTGTACTTTATGCTTAAAGCCCCAACGGATCTTAAGAGTTTTTTTGCGCTTTTCGCCTTTGATAACACTGTTGTAGCCCGACTTCTTGAAGACGTAACTTCGATGGTAACTTTGGATATGCTCTGAAACAATGAAGATTAACAGAATAGAGATACTAATAGAGTGAAGACCCATCAAAATTCTGCATATTTGCTTATAATATTTGTAATTTTCGTAATGTTCGACTACCTAGAGATGTTAAAAAAAAAAAAAAACACCATTTTTCCTCGGATGTAAATTACTTGTACTGACAGTGTAAAATTTTACAAAATCAATGTATTTTAATACATCACCTTCCATCCCAAAACCAAGTAGTACTGTATATGACTAATATATTTAGGGTTATTACGCAGACCAAATCTTAATCTTAAAGACTCAACAAAAGAGGGGAAAAAATGCGAGTAGGCGAATATTTTTATCGGATCCAAAATATATGGGTCAAATGCATAATACTTGTCAAGTGACAAAAGATTGGGAGAAATTCAAAAATAGCCACGTTTCAAAAGTTATCGAAATTTAGTCACTTTAAATCTGAGCGAAAACACTGTTCAAAATTCGAAAAAATACGCCCGCAAATTTTACGGGAGTTCAAGCATAATTATGTTGGAACTCCCGCAAATTTTACGGGAGTTCCAGCAAGTATAATTGTCCAGTATAATATAGTGGAGTTTGGAGCACTGGTGCTCCAGCCTCCCGCAAATTTTATAAGAGTTAGCAAAGTATACCGGTCCAGCATAATATGCTGGAGTTCGTATACAAATGCACCAGAACTCCCGTATATTATATTGGGCCAGTCCCTGTTGCAGCAAAATAGTGATTATTTTTCATTGACTTAATAAACGTTGGCTATTTTTCATTGACCAGTGTAAAAACTGGCTATACCATGATATTTTGTCCAAAAGATTGCGTGGTGTGTTCCCTAATGAGATTGGGTTTAATTGAATGTTTTGTAGTTGACGCTATTTAATAAGTGGATTTTGCCTCTTTGCCCCTTTAGCTCCGTCGTCTCCATATCTTCTTCTTCACCAAGAATACCATAATTCTTTAATTTTGAAAACTTAAATTCTTGTTTGGGGTCTGAAATTCGACGTTAATAGTTTATTATGTTAAAATCATTTGAGTGTTGATTATTTGTGCTTATACTTTTATTTTAATCACTGAGTTAATGATTTGCTTTAAAATTTTCAAAACTTCATTGTTGATACTTAGAAAGTGTTGAAGAAGACAAAGTGGGTCTTCTTGATTTGGTGTTGTTCGACTAAATTGGTGATTTGGAATATTGATGTTAGTATTTGGAGGGTTTGTTTTAAATATGAGATTATTTGTACATTTGAAGTGATTTGATCGAAATTGAAATTGCTAACTCGAAGAACTTTGAATGATAGAGAAAAATTATGCCAATCGGGTAGACTTTGATGAACAATTTAATAGATAGTTCGATTGCAGATAACATAAAGTCACGCCAATCTGATAGAGTTTGGGGAACTATTGAACAAGTACAAAATTATATTGATCGGATAGAGTTTGTGAACAGTTAATAATATAGGTTAAGTAAGTAAATATATCATAAATTCTATCAATCCGGTGGAGAAATCCATGAAGAGCTACATGGGTCCACGGATTATTTTTAATATCTATATCTATACTTTATTAAAAGCACGAAGACCTTAGTGAAATATCGTTCGTTTTTTTTACCCTTTTAAAATAGAGTTTATATTATACAAAATACTCATTTGATTATTTCCGTAATGTTTAGGAATAACTATTTAATTATCTCTCTAATATTCAGAAATAATCGTTTTATTATTTTCCTAAAATTTGGGACTTGACTTTTCAATTCCTTACCATTCTAGAATTCCCGCACTTCTCCATTTATGCTAGACTAGATTTCGACCATTTAGGTTTAGGAAGGTTTTTCATAATAATAAAATTTTGAGAAAATCTCACTTTATACCCATTAATTTTAAATTATTTATCCTTTAATGTTCAGGCCCAAACTATTTACTATTCCTATCCACGCGACCTAAACTATTTACCCGCTTATTAATTTATTCTATTATATTAGCTCTTCTTTCTACACTGAGAATTTGGACAAGGGCGCAACTTCAGGTTCCAGATTCCATCTCTCAAACCCTAGCTTCCATTTTACACTCCTAACAAATTCAAATTTGTCTTCTTTCTTCTGATTTAGTAGTAATTTCTTTGGATTTTTGACTTGATTTGTTGTTATTAATAATAGATGGATCGGTACCAGAAGGTGAAAAAGCCAAGAGTAGAAACACCTGTTGATGCAAATGAGATTCGTATCACCAGCTAAGGCCGCGTGATAAGCTACATTACCTTTCTACGCTGATAAGTTGGACGAAGGCACAACTTTAGGTAATCCTTCGTACGAAATTGATGCCTCTATAGGAGTAGAGAAGTTTGGGTGAAGACCCAAGATTAAAGAAGGCTTGGTCTTAATTTTGGTAACTCCAAATCCTTGAATTATTTTCTTATTTGCTATTTCTTGACTTACTTGTAATTTGTTCTCAATTGTTCTTCCATTTCCCTTATATCCTTCTTCAAAAAGAAAATAGATCTGATTATTTGAGAAGTTGACCTTTGGCTAGTTTTAATTCTACTCCGTTTTTTCTTGATTGTTCTTTCCCTAGCTCTTGCTCTTTCCTTGGCATAAAATTTTTATTTTGTAGATTTCTTGTTTGATTCAAAGTGAGTGTTGTTAAATATTACTTATAATATTTTACGGAAGTTCATACTAAGATTTGATGGCATTTGGAGCTCATTTGAGATGATTGAGTTGAAAATTTTAGCTGAAAATCGAAAAAGAACACAACTACCCAATAGTATACTGCCCCGATATACAATATGATGTAGGAGTATATAGCTATACTGCAATAGTGTACTATTATAGTTTACAATATACTGCAACGGTATATTGTAATAATCAAAGAAGAACACAGTTACCTAATAGTATACCGCTACAATATATAATATACTATAGGAGTATATAGTTATACTGCAACATTATACTATTATAGTATACAATATTGTTATAGTGTACTGTAATAATATGCAGTATACTGTAATAGTATACAATATATTATAATAATATACTTATTACCCGTAAATTCACTTGCCTTTTCCTTTTTAATTTGCTTTAATCTTTTACCTAGCTTGAGGGGCAAATTCAAAATGCAAAAATAAAATAAAATATTATAGTATGCTATATAATGTTACGGTATACTCTTACAATTAGATTCTTTTAGAATTTTTTGAAATTTTTATTGACAACTGATATTATTTCAGTTTAATAATTGAAATCTTTGCGTACAATTGTATACACTGTTGGTATAGCTATATATTATACTGATATCATATGTTAGTTAATATTTTTTGGGTATTAGCTGCATTTAATTGGTACACAGTTTGATTTTTCTTTATTAATAATATAAAAAGAAGAATAATAAAAAAATAGTAAGAAGCAGTAAATGAAATTAGACTATGAAGAAAAAGAATATAAAAAAAGAAGTTAAAAGAAATTAGAAAAGGAAAAAAGGAAAAAATAAGAAGAAAACGAGAAAAAAAAGAAAAAAGAAAAAAGAAAAGAAAAGAAGAGAAGCATAGAAACAAAAAAGAATTGGAGAATAAAGAAAAAATTTCCCACAAAAAATTACTATAGGCAGGAAATGTAATTAATTTATGGTATAAAAACAAATGATTAGACAAAGATAAATAATTTTATTTTTGTGGGTAACTGTGTCAAAACCCTCCAAAAATATTAATATTTTATAGAAACGTATTATATTAGGTAAAAAAAGAGCGCTTTAAACTGCTTTTGATGCAGGAGTCTTTATTTTTAATATAAAGATTTCTTTGTATATGAATTATACACAAGATTTTACTTACGTAAATTCATTCCTTATTTATTAATACAACATAATTCCTTCCATATTGTTTTACCTACCTACCTACCAATTTATTAATACAATCCGATCGGTATTTTTGAGCCCTAGCGCGTCATTCAGCAGTCTGAGCCATGAGCAGCTTCATTTCAGGTATTGTGTACGTGTGGTTGAAATTGAATTTCAGGAAGTCCAGAGTTAATTTGGAAGGAGAATTCTTATTTTGGAAGCTTAAAGTTGAAAGAATGAACTAGGATGGGAATTTTGAGTGAACGACCTCAGAATCAGGATCCGAAGGTTCCAACAGGTTTGTATGATGATTTCGGACTTGGGCATATGCCCGGTTTTGGTTTTGGATAATCCAAGAGCGTTTTGGCGCCTATTGTGGAAGTTAGTATTTTAAAAGGAATTTCATAAGTTTGGCTTGAAGTGCATTTCAGTGTTATCGATCTCCGTTTGGGATTCTGAGATTGTGAATAGCTCCGTATGGTGATTCTGAAGTTGGGAGCGCGATCGAAAGTGAATTCTGAGGTCCATAGGTCATTTTGGAGCCATTTGGCTAAAAATAGAAATTTGAAGGTTTTTGAGAAGTTTGACCGAAAGTGAACTTTTTGATATCGGGGTCGGAATCCGATTCCGGAAGTTGAAGTAGGTCCGTAATGTCAAATATGACTTGTGTGCAAAATTTGAGGTCAATCGGACATGATTTGATAGGTTTAAACATCAGGAGTAGAAGTTCAAAAGTTTAAAGTTCATAAAGCTTGAATTGTTTGGGACTATGTGAGCTGCATCGTTCGAGGCGACCCGCAGCTAGTGCAGTTTCTTTCAGCATTTTTATATTTACTCCCATTTTCCTTATCATTAGACGCTCATGCACTTGTGACACCGGGTTCTGGGATAGTTTTCGAAAGATGTGTACTAATAGTTATTACTTAATTTGAATTGAAGTAGAGATTGCTTAAATTACGAAAAATGGAAGGAAAAATCCTAGATTTTCAAAAGTATTAAAAGAGGATTTAATTGATAATTTAGTTGGCTTTCCTGACAGAGGTGTCCGGCGCCACCATGACCCTTAGTGGATTTTGGGTCGTGACAATATGGTATCAGAGCACTAGGTTCCTAGGGTCTTATGAGTCACGAGCAAGTCTAGTAGAGTTTCGCGGATCTTTACGGAGACGTCTGTACTTATCCTCGGGAGGCTGCAGGACACTTCCTTTCTTGATTCCTTATCGTGCGGTTTTATTTCATGTGAGGCTTATGCCTTTGTTTCTTTCCTACTCAATCTTATGCGACGCGAAGCACTCGTTATAAATCGAGAATTGAAGAACCGACATGGTACTACAGATGGGATACGAGATATTTCTCCTAGTATAGCTGATCGGATTATTATCGTCGCGTTGTAGAAGGACCTTTGATAGTTTCAGCCCAGTAACGGTACTTCTGAGGGCTCTAGGGCTAGGCACAAGTTGCCTCGATGCTTATGAATAATTGTTCCAAGGAATTGTTATAATGGTAGGACGTTTGCCCATATGTCGGGGCAGTGAATGACTTCAAGGGAGGTTTACTCAGTGCATAATCAAGAGATTCAATATTTTCTTTCTGGTAGGGGGAAAAGCAATCGAACTAAGGATGGTCAGATGTGGACTGGTGGAAGTAATGAGACTTGGTAATTGCAAGCGTAGTGGAGTTTTCTCCTATGATGAGGTAATGTTGTCCTAATATGATATATTAAGTTTGTTGGTGTTTTTATCTTCTACAATTCGCCTTTGGGGCAAGATATCGCGAAATAGTATCGGAGATGTAACTATCAGATATCGCTGGGTGCGGTGGTTTAGGATGAAATCAGTATTTCAAATGTTGACGGTTCGAGAAAGATGACCTTCGAAAAAGTTTGGAGTTAGAAGCAAATTGTGGATTCAAGTTCTATGAAGATAAATTTTATTAAGGCAACGACTAAGCATCAAAAGATGAGAAGGACATGTGGGCAGTGTTAGGCGGAGTTTTAAACTTCTAAAGGGCTAGGCTTAGGGAGCGCAGGCTGAGCATTTGATTAAAGAAGTGAGTTTGCCCAAAGTGGGAGAGCAGCGGAGCTGCGTAGCGGTTTGGTAATAAGATGACTATACGCCTTAAGGAGAGTCTGGAACGATTTGAGAATATTGGTGCTTGGTTATTGGGGTCTACAGATCTAATTTGAAGTAGTTGAAGTAGGGATTCTTGTGCGGCCGGAGATTTAATATAATGGAAAGGAGCCGCTTAAATGAAGGAGGATGTAGCATGACTTTGAATTGAAAGGATGTTGTCGCACACTTAAATGATGTTCACGAAGGGTAAATGGACCCGTGAAGTTGGGGGGTGAGCTCAGACTCAGGATGGGTCGTTGATGTCGTAATGATTGTACCCTGTGCAGTAGTGTTGAAAGATGTCGGGGAGAGCCTTCTATAGGTGGGTTACTCGAGTGAGCAGGTTAGCAGTCGCATGGTTGGCAATGCTTCTGCGAAGAGTTTTACTGGTTATGTAGCAAAGAGTTCGGTTGTGCGAATGCAGTGGGTGAATCAGAGTATAAAAGGATGGGGCTTTGCGAAAGGAATCCGAGAATTTATGTGGTTGACCACGCAAGGTTTGTCGATGAAAACTAGGGAATCTTGGTGAATTCCAAAGTTGTGAAATAATGGATTCAAGCTAAGTAGGAGAGTCCCACCGCTTATGATTGGATTGCATGGTTAACTACTCGCGAGATTTTTGGCTATTAGCATATCGATGGGCTATTTCAGCTACGGAAAAAGAACATAAGTGGTGATTTGAGCAAAGGAATTATTAAAGGCATGCTATGGTTGGCCTTATTGGCTCATGTTCGAACTTAGGGAAGGATTCAGGATTTATGCCTTGTATAGAAGCGGGTTTTAAGGGGAGTGATTTTGCCAGGTGATTCGTTGAGAGGGTATTAATATGCTAGAAGATTCATGGAGTGGATTATATTCGGGACCAAGTCAGAGCGGGTGGCTCTCAGCAACTGTCCTAGTAGATCCCAAGGGATAAAGTGTGGTGCCCAATGATTTCAAGCATATGAGTACAGTTAAGAATCAAGCTTGTAAAATAGCTTATGAGAAGAGGCACAGAATGTTCCGGGATGTTTTGGGCTTGTGATGTAGCAATTGGGAGGTATGAAATGGTTCGTGGAATTTGAGACATCATGGACTCGTGATTCAAGGTCACTCGGGGTGAGTGTAGATGGAATATGTTATGTGTTGAATGGAATTAGTATCATTTCCAAGGCAATCAAGGACAAACTTGAAGGAGGTAGATTGATCAGCCATAGTTGAATTGGCATATTGGGGTCAGGGATCAGTTCATTCAGCGTGATCAAGTTATGCGTATGATTTGTGGCGGTACGTGTGAGGCTTGTCGGCCACCGTAATTGATGTTATTCAGAAGCATTCTTCTGTTATGGCTTGTTAAGTGGAAGAGGATTCCGGAAGGGGCTATGGTGGCTTGGACCACTACTTAGAGATTTGCATACCCTGCGGTTATGGGAATTTACCTGTGTGTTGCTAGGATTCTCCTGAAGTGAGTTAGGTGAAAAGTTCTTATGTGATGAAGGGTAAAATATTAATGGTTTCGGAGTTACGATGAAAATCATGTTCTATCATATGTTGGCACGTTGGGTGCAGTGAGTAGCATGGAAATTCGAAGTGAGGATCAAGGTTGCAGTTTGCTGTTGGTAAGGATGTCACGAGCTCGGATGAGCAAGAAAAAGGTGGAATATTTAAAGTAAATTGGTATTGTATTCAGTGTCACCTGAGAGTGATGTGTTGTGAAAGAGTCTTTGCATCCTGGTTAAGGATTCTTGATCGCTTTTCAGCGTTAGTGCGGCCGGTGGTTTAGATGTGCGGACCCGTTATTTATTTCGGAAGATTGTGGGAGCGTGCCCCA
This sequence comes from Nicotiana glauca, assembly GCA_026770625.1. Taxonomy (NCBI): domain Eukaryota; kingdom Viridiplantae; phylum Streptophyta; class Magnoliopsida; order Solanales; family Solanaceae; genus Nicotiana; species Nicotiana glauca. The sequence continues at coordinate 83,511 of MU666903.1, forward strand.
CAGGAAGATTGTATAAGTGTGACATGTAGTCACTTATTTGACTAAAGATTTAAACCAAGTATGAGGAATTGTGGTAATATCATTACTTTTGAGAATTTATGCCTGGAGGACACTTTGTTTATTGGGTTATGAACTGAGGAGGTTTGCTCCGGTTATGACGGTTGTTCTTGTGTGTTATGATAAGAGGGAAATTAGTATGGACCTTTGAAAGGTTATTGTCTTAGTTTGATGTGATCAGGATCGACTTGAGGTCGGTGGATGGGTTTAAATGTGAATATGGGCTCTATATCAGGCCAGTTGTGTTCATTTCAGTAACGCGCTCCTCATGGAGTAGTCAGGATGCTATCCCATTGTCAGATATTTCATGTAGTGATACCTTGCACCGTGTGAGTTGTGAGACGGCCTGAGAAATTGTGTATGTGTTGAGGATCCGCGTGGAAATGTTGTATTATGAGCAAAATGGCTCTTGAGATTCAGATTATATATCGCACCTCAGTTGTGCTTGAGTTTCGTAGCTTATGGTGCTATATGTCCCTTCAGGGATGGTATTATGCACTTAGCGTGCTTGTGACCAAATTCGATATCTTGTTATAATGGGCAATTTAGCCCGATGTATATCTCCTTATGTGAGTTCTACGCGTGGATAGGTTGGCACGCCACCATGGGTATGTTATTTGGATCGGGTGGCATGCTGCCATGGTTATGTTGTTCGGATCGGGTTGCGCGCCGAAATAATGTGATGTTCAGTACAGTTCCCCGTATCTGTTTATTGCATGAAGGAAGCTCATATTAGTTGTGTGCCCGCGTCGCATGTATGATTCGCGAGCGGGGTAATTAAAAATTCCTTTCAGAGTTTATTTCCCTTTTTGTATCGTATTCTAATTGGTGGTCTATTGGCACATTGTGGCATCATATGAGACTTTTGATCGCATTCGGAGTGGCTTATTGCCTGAGCAGTTCGTATTGGGTGAGACGAGATTATGGGATTTGGGATCAGTGCAATCTGATTTTATGAAGTATACTAAAGAATAGAGATCATTATTTGGTTCAGAATGTGGTAATGTTTCTTGTCAGAAGTATAGACTCAATGATTGGTTGACTCGGCAATTGATTATGAATTTCGACACATCTCATCCGTCGTGGAGGTATCGTAAGAGTTAGAGTAAGACGTGCGTATGTCATGAGGTGCAATGAGAGCATGTGATTCGTTGAATTTTTGGCTAAGTTGATCAGAAAGTGTTATTGTGGTCTGGTGAGTAAAGTGATGCGAGGTGTGAATTCAACTAAGGTATACAATCATGTTTGGGTAAGATGTGTAGTGATTGATATGGTGATCGTATGTTAGAAACAGGTCGGGCATAGAATTTCGGATGTTGGAATTGGGCTCTAAGACTTATTTGCTTGAATAAAAGGGAATATCTTCAGAATTGATCGAGCTGATGTGCTCAACTGAGTTGTGGCAGCACGGGAAGGTGCATGAGAAGTTAAACAGTAATTTCAGACTACGTTAGTGTAATTCTCAGCACGTTCGAGGACGAACGTATGTTTAAGTGGGAGAGAATGTAATGACCCGACCGGTCGTTTTGAGCCCTAGCGCGCCATTCAGCAGTCTGAGGCCATGAGCAGCTTCATTTCAGGTATTGTGACTTGTATGTGTAGTCGGAATTGAATTTTGGGAAGTCCAGAGTTAATTTGGAAGGAGAATTCTTATTTTGGAAGCTTAAAGTTGAAAGAATGAACTAGGATGAGAATTTTGAGTGAACGACCTCAGAATCAGGATTCGAAGGTTCCAGCAGGTTTATGTGATAATTTTGGACTTGGGCATATGCCCGGTTTGGATTTTGGATAACCCGGGAGCGTTTTGGTGCCTATTGTGGAAGTTAGCATTTTAGAAGGAATTTCATAAGTTTGGCTTGAAGTGCATTTTAGTGTTCTCGATGTCCGTTTGGGATTCCGAGACTGTGAATAGCTCCGTATGGTGATTCTGGAGTTGGGAGCGTGATCAAAGTGAATTCCGAGGTCCGTAGGTCATTTTGGAGCCATTTGGCTAAAGATAGAAATTTGAAGGTTTTTGAGAAGTTTGACCGGAAGTGCACATTTTGATATCAGGGTCGGAATCCGATTCCGGAAGTTGGAGTAGGTCCGTAATGTCAAATATGACTTGTGTGCAAATTTTGAGGTCAATCGGACATGATTTGACAGGTCTAAACATCGGGAGTAGAAGTTGAAAAGTTCAAAGTTCATAAAGCTTGAATTGGAGGATGATTCATAATTTTAGCATTGTTTGACGTGATTTAAGGCCTCGAGCAAGTCCGTACCGTGTTTTGGTATTGGTTGGTAGGTTTGGTTGAGATCCTGGGGGCCTCGGGTGGATTCCAGATGGTTAACGGATCGAGTCCGGAGTTTGAAGAAGGGGCTGGGGCTGTTGCTTCTGGTATTTCCGCTTCTGCGGATTTGGGACCGTAGAAGCAACCCCGTAGAAGCGAAGAAGAAGCCGTAGCAGCGGCTGGAGATCGAGTAGCCCAAGACCGCAGAAGTGTCCCAAGATCCGCCAAAGCGGAACCGCAAAAGCGGTGGGCCGTTCGTAGAAGCAAAAATTGGGTTGGGAGCCCAGGACCGCAGAAGCGGCATTTTTGACCGCAAAAGCGGAACCGCATAGGCAAAAATAATTCCGCAGAAGCGTAAATGACTGGGGTAGTGAGGTTTTTAAAATTCGGAGTTGAGTTCATTTCAACCCCATTTTTCTTCCATTAGAGTCGATGAGGAGCAGCTTTGAGGCGCCATTTTCGTCACTTGTCATGAGGTAAGTAATTTATGCTAGCTTTGAGTTAAATACAAGGTTTATACATGGATTTTGGCATGAAAATTGTAGAAAAAACTTGGGGTTTGAGGGAAGACCTAGAAAATTAGTGTTCTTGAATTTTGACCATGATTTTGAGTATGGAAGTAAGAGAAAATTATATATTTGAGTTCGTGAGTTCATGGGTAAGCTTTATCTTCGAAAAATTTCGGATTTCGGGCATGTGGTCCCAAGGGTATTTTTGTCAACTTTTCGTTCGGGGTTAGGAATTGTTATAAATTGAGTTGTAAAGTTTAATTGAGCATATATTAATGGATTTGCATAATCATTGGCTAGTGTTAGTGCATTATTCGTTGGTGCAAATCTTCGGAGGAATGTAAAATGCCGGTTATGAGTCTTCGGAGCGAGGTGAATCTCCTTTCTAACCTTGTAAGAGGGAAATGTCCCCATAGGTGTAATAATTGATTATGAGCTCCTAATTTTGGGGGCTACGTACGCACGGACGAGTCCGTGCGTAACTACTATTATGCTATTGTCCAGGTAGTTAGGACCCATAAACATGTTATACTTGGATTGTTTATGAACCCACTGATAGCTCGAATTCCTTAAATCACCTTGGATTAGTAAAATGAATATAAAAGGAGATTAAACATCATTTTCCTAAATTTTTAAAAAGAGAAATTATTTTAATTGGATAAATATCCCGATAAGTTCCTAATTGACTGATTGAGCATGTATCTCTATGTGTACCTGCGTCGCATACATGATTCGTGAGCAGGGTATGTGTTTATTTATGGAACGGGCCGAACGCCTCAGCAGATTAAACATATGCATTTATGGTACGGGCCGTTCGACCCTCGGCAGTGCACAGTTTACATTCCTGTTGGATCGGACCGTCGCCTCGGTGTGATTTGCGCATGTTATTTGTCGCTTGAGAATTTTAAATGTGAAATTGCCCTTCGTGGCTTGATATAAACTAAAAAGATAATAAGCAATAAACCTTGAAAGCGCTTGATGATGTGTTGAAGGTGTTAACCTATTTTCTGGCTTCATGAAATAAAACTACTATATAAATCCATGATTTTCCTCACATTTCTAGAATATTGTTAATTGACCTCTAGTGAGTGTCGAAGTTGGCCATCTCGTCTCTACTTTTTCGAGATTAGGCGGGATACTCATTGAGTACACGTTGATTACGTACTCATACTACACTTCTTTGCATTTTTGTTGCACAAGTATATATACCTCTACCAGCCTACTGGGCATAGCAGCGCGGATGATTTTGGGACTAGGTGAGTTGCATCGTTCGAGAACGAGGCGACCCGCAGCTAGTGTAGTTCCTTTCAACATTTTTATATTTACTCCCTATCCACTGTATTTCAGACAGATATTGTATTTTATTTTCCTTATCAATAGACGCTCGTGCACTTGTGACACCGGGTTCTGGGATGGTTTTCGAAAGATGTGTACTAATAGTTATTGCTTAATTTGAATTGAAGTAGAGATTTCTTAAATTACGAAAAATGGAAGGAAAAATCCTAGATTTTCAAAAGTATTAAAAGATGATTTAATTGACAATTTAGTTGGCTTGCCTGACAGAGGTGTCCGGCGCCACCACGATCCTTAGTGGATTTTGGGTCGTGACACTATACTATACTATACTGTATTAAAATCACGAAGTTTCTTACCGAAATATCGTTTTTTTTTTTTTTACCTTTTAAAAATAAAGTTTACACCAGACAAAATAATCTTTTATTATTACCTTAATATTTAGGAATAGTCATTTAATAATTTTCCTAGTAAGAAATCTTTCCTCTTTTGAAGTAGATTCTAAAAATTGATCTTTGAATACCACACAAATTCTCGCTTGAACAAAAATCATACCTATTTAGCGTGATTCTATTATTAATTAAAATATATCTCTAATCTCTCACCTTAGCAAAGGCACTATAACATAGTCATAATTCAAAACTAATTCAATATAAACTTTATATTCATAGGAAGCTTACTATATTAAATCCAGGTTATATTCCACAATAAAATCGCCAAAGTGATCCTGGGAACAAATTAGAATGTTTCAAACAACAATAGAAAATAGACATTAACTATCAGATTAAGAGGCTTTTAGAAGCTTTGAATTAAAAAGTAAAATCAGAAAAATTAAAATGGAAGGGTTTATAGATAAGCATTTTCAACTAAAACTATATATATATATTTTAAGAATAAATAGAATAAATATAACATACTATTTTTATAACTATTAAATATAATATAAAATAATATGGGATAGTTTATAATACAAACATAGTATTATATTTTAATTATACGATTTTTTAAAGAGTCATCGACTTAGTTACGCGTGCCACAAGATTAGTACATTAAAAAACGGAAATACTATTTAAAGGACAACCCCTTATAGAGCCCTTCTCTGTCAGTCAGCCGTCAATTGATACGTAAAACAAATAAGGACAAACCCATACAAATTGTAGAAGATCTCACTCTTTAATAAGCAAATTAGTGACTTACATAAATGGCAAATTTGAGTACAGTTAATCTCGGGCCAACCTTTAATTCTTGGGGTCGATACAATTTGATGAATTTAAGTACAATCTCCAAATTATAAGGTGTCAAGTATTTGCGCATCAGTCTTATTAAAAAGTTTCTTACAGGCTTAAGTGTTAAAGGAGACTTATTAGAAACTTTGATGGAAATATTGGATAAGCTCTAATGGTACAAGACAATGAATTAACAAATCATTAAGATTGATTGATGGAAGACCACACGAATTCTGTACTTTTGCTAACATTTGTAATTCTTAAAAAAATTGAGAACCTACGGGGATCGTTTGGTTGGAAACAAGTTATACTGAGTTTAATTATTTCGGGATTAGTTATCCCGAGATTAGTTATTCCATTCTCCCATTGATATAAATAAATACTACAATTTCGGGATAACTAATCCCGAAATTAGTTATCCTGCAATTTTATCCCAATCAAACATGGATGTATACGACATAAATCGACGGCTCGATTTCACGAGCATCATGGCACCTTGAGGGCTTTCAGTGATTGATTTCGAGATTTCTCAATAGTTCGACTTCGAGACAGTATAAGTAATGACCGGCCCAAGGCATTGTGAATTTTCGATCTCGATGGATCAAGGTGGAGTTCCCAAGGCACGTGCGTATTGCAGGTCAAGTCTAGTGGACTAGCCCAAAAGGCGAATCAAAGCATTAAATGGTTGTACCAGCCCCATATCTTTGTAATTAATGCACTTATACTATGTTGGGATTCCTCCTTATATATAAAGGGGATCCTTATTATTTTGTAAACATCTTCGTACTAAATATACAAGAACATTCTCTCTGCTCTTTAACACATTCTCTTGATATTATTGCTTTCATTTATTGTTCTTCATTTGTTGCTTATTACTGACCATAAAGAGCCATCACTGATTTTATCATAACTATTAGTAGTTCATCAATTGCTCTCGATAGCTCCCAACCGAGCATCAGAATCGACCCCGAGGCCCCCGAATCGACAAGCTCGAGGCCCCGATTGTTAACCTTTCGGTTTGGTTATCACCTTGTTCCCAAACTCTTATGTCGTTTCTAAGTATTTTGCATAACATCAACTGCCTAACAACTAACATAAAAATAGATCACGTATTTTTAGAATTCCATAATCAAATTGAATCGTTATTACCATTTTCATGGTAAACAGTTTGGCGCCCACCTTGGGGCTAAAAATAATAGTGATTATTTTCTTGCTGGTTTTACTACATAACGCAAGTTACCTTTCACCTTTTTTCTTGTCCAAGATATTTGATTTCAGGTCAATATGTCCGATTCAGTACACAAAAATCTCGCGAACCATTGAGATAATGGTGTGGATGTTCTAGGCGTTGGTGTGGCACCACGAAACCTTAAGAACGCACCACGACCAATTTCAGTGGACGTGGTCTCACGCGACGCCCAACATGTCGATATAAGCTCCCACACTAACATGAGTGTGCACCAAGGAGACCAACAAGAAGCTCAGAAAACCCCAACTAGGGAAGAACAAGAGGTTAGCCTTCATGTTATTTTCGAAATGTTGCAGGCGCAATAACTGGCTATTGCTCAGCTGCAAAGTCACTAGCAAACTCCTAGCACGGTAGCACCGGGGACGGCTCCCCCAGCCGAGTAGGTACCAGAGAGATCGAGCAATAACGGGTCGGCAACCGAACCTTTCATCGTAAATATGCTCGAGGATCTCACAAGAAGGATCGAATCGGACGAGAAAATGATAGAAGCTAACGATAAGAAAGTCGAGACCTACGACTCCAGGGTCGACCAAATTCCAGGAGCACCCTCGATCTTGAAAGGATTGGATTCAAAAAAGTTTGTATAAAAGCCGTTCTCACAGGAAGCGGCCCCGAAACCCAATCCAAAGAAGTTCAGAATGCCGGACCTTCCGAAGTATAACGGGACCTCGGACCCCAATGAGCACGTTACCGCTTACACTTGTGCAGTGAAGGGCAACGACCTAAAGGACGGCAAGATCGAGTCCGTCCTGCTGAATAAGTTCGGGGAAAAGCTCTCTAAAGGGGCCATGATGTGGTATCACTATCACACCTCCTTTTTTACACACCTACCCCAAAGGATAAATGTATAAGGGAGTTTTTCCATTTAAAATGATATTATTCGAATTTGGATTATTTATTTATGTTTTTTAGAGTCGCCATTTGGGATAGGATTGGTTTTTGGTGTCCCAAGTCACCGGTTTAATTTGAATCCCAAATCGAGGAAAATTTTCGACTTCCCAATAGGAGTCTGCGAACCAGAAATATTGTGTAAGGAATTCTATTGACCCGAGGGAAGGTGTTAGGCACCCCCGGATCCCGTGGTTCTAGCACGGTTGCTTAAATTATTATAAATGGCTAAAATCTAATTTTTATACATATCATCCTATAGTGCAATTTTAAAATTATTTACCGCTTTTAATTAAATTTTAAGAAAACGAACGTCGTTTAAAAATTGTATTTTTGGATCACGTCACATGAAATGCACCCGGATCCTCGACACATTCTTATTCAATGTTTTGGGATTTGGATTTGGGTTTCATGAAATGCACACTCGTATTTAAGAAGGTAAAATTATTAAAAGCGCGCCTAAAGTGACTAACGAGTTATTATCTTTGCGGAGGGCCGTGAAATTCGCTAAAAGGCACGCCCCAGATACTAAGTATTTTAGTGTAAACATTTAATGAGGGCCCCGCAATTTATGCATTTTTGTGTGGCGAGGCTCATCTCATTTTATTATTTAAAGGCCAACCTAAAGCAAACTACGATTTTCTATTTATTTTATCTCTAAAATGCCCTAGTTAATTAGCATTATTAATTTCTATTAAAATTAATCAAGGAAAATGGGCCTCAAGTTCAAGTCCACATTTGAACAAGAGGTAACACCTCTTAGCTCAAGTGTGCTACTTAACTTAAAGTCCCAAAGACCTATGTTGTCAAAATTAATTCTCATCCAGGCCTTTGACTCTTGAACCAGGCCCAATATAAACTAAACACAATATGTTATTTTGTTGAGCTATTGCTAGCTTTGGGCCTCAACGCAAGCTCAATTAATGAGCTGGGGAAAAAGTGGAATTGGGCTAGCCTGTATGTTATTGAGGCCCAAACGTGTTCATTAGTTGGGGATATCAAGGAGAAGGAAAATGCAGCTCCATTTGGTCAAATAACTATTAAATTAACCCTTTTAAAATTGCTCTAATTTGCATTAATAAATTCCTACACATATTCGAAGAA
>MU666903.1:92675-110858 GCA_026770625.1 Nicotiana glauca
AAATTAACTTAAGGTTTTCAATGGAGCAGTATTTTTTTTTGGATTTTTGGAAAGTTTTCTGTTGTTTTTGGTTTTTCTGAAGAGTTTAAGATCTAGGATAAAGTTTGGAACTCTAGAAGTTCAGGTTTTTGTGTTTTTGTATTTGAAATTCAAATCTCTAAGGATAAACTTGCTGAAAATTACTTTGGGAGGGAAATTTGGAGGCTAAATACTTTGGGAATTTTTCAGAGATCTGAAAACTTGTTAAACAAGGCATTAGGTATACCTTTTATAGGCAAGAAGCGAGGCAGAAGTTTCTAGATGGCTCTCACATCTTTTTCTCTCTTTTAATTTCAGATTTTACCTATTAAACCTTTAATTTCTGACTTGTTTCTCAAGTTACTGCCCTAAGTTTGCTGAAATCTACACTAAAGTCCTGTTCTAGAAGGCCCTAGGGTGTTCTTTTGACTATACAATACCGATGCTACCCTTTCTTTCATTTTCAAATTACTATTCTTAACAAAACTATCGTTTTCCATGCCTAAACTACCCCTGCAAACTTCCTGAAACTACTGACCTTCAATAGACCTACCAGCTATAACCAAACAACTAATCTAACTTAAACTAACTAAGACTAATTAATAGAACTTGAAACTCAAACTATAATGAACCCTGAATTTGAAAGACAGTCAAAATTGAACCAATTAAACTAACAAATATATTTATTCAGTCAAACAAACCCAAACAAAACTCAAAACTAATTCGAAACCAAAATTTTAACAGGAAACACAAAATCAAATTGCATAGCTAGTGCTCATGTGTTTAAACTATTTATCAGAATCACTGAAACAACTGGATCGAAGTAAACCAAAAGAAAATTCAACTAAACCAATAATTGGAACTAATTAGAATTAAACTAACACTTAACGATTAGACTAACAATTGAACAATTAAAACTAAATAAGACGAAACTCAAACAAGTTAAACAGACTAAAATTAAACTATCAATCACACTTATTTGGAAACTAAAACTACCTTCAAATAAAAAATAAAAATCAGACAAAATGAGAAGGAGACTCACTGACCTTGGCTTTACTGTATTATCCTGAAATCGACTCGAGATGACTTGGCCTGGAGTTTCTTGACCAATACTAGTGTTTAAACGTGTGTTTTCCATGAGAAAATACACGTCTAAACCTTGTAATGGTCAAGCCGCCCACAGAAAATTTGAATCACGAAATTAGGGTTTTAGGGTGGACTTCAATCCAATATTCGAAAACTTCTAGGATGATTCGAGGGTCAAGGGTTACGGATTCATAAAGTGGAGAATGAGGAGAGCATACGGTGTTAATTTGGTGAGATTTGGTAAACTTAGGGTTTTCACTGGAATTTCGATCCAATATTCGAAACAAATGGCTAGGATTTGAAGAATGAGATTTATAGATTTGGAACGAGGAGGGGACGGGGATTCAGTGGTGAAATTTTGGGGTGATTTGGAGCTTCGCCGCCGGCAGCAACGGACGGCGGCGAGTGGCGGAGACACGGTAGGGATACGGCGGCGTTACAGGGAGGGGGGTTGGTACGAGGAAGAGAGGGGTCTGGTCTAGAGTTAATGGGGTTTTTAGGACACTTTTATTAAAACATTGGCATCAATGTGAGCCGTTGGATGAGGGTGATGGATGGTTGAGATTACTCGATGCCAAAATGGGGTCGTTTTACTAAAGGGGGGATCAATAGGGGCCGTTGGATGATGGAGATGAGCGGTCCAGATTAAACGACGCCAAACGGCGTCGTTTCATTTTACTGAAGGGGGCAGGCCGGGTTCGAGTGTTTTTTGGACAGGGTTGGGGACTGATTTGGGCCAAACGGTTTTTTCAATTTGAATGGCCCAAATTTAATTGCTCTCTTCTTTTGTTTCTTTAATTATTTATCTCTTTTTATTACTTTTGTATTTTTTATGTACTGTATAAAAATGCAAAAATTAGAAATGAAACCTAATTTATTTACCAAACTAAGCTAGTTAATGAGATCTAAATGTGAAATTAGATCTCAAACAAATGCCAATGTATTTTTTATTTTCATATGAACTAAAATGCATAGATAAAATGCAAAAATTACCAGAAAATAACACAAAAATTCATAAAAATTGTTTTGTTTGAATTTTTGGGAATAATTAGCTTAGGGCAAAAATCACGTGCTCACAGCTGCCCCTCTTTGCCCGGAAATACGAAGAGTTTTCGTGCAAAGATAAGTGAGCGGAAAGAGCAATTTTTGCCTGTTCGCCTATTCCGTGTGAAGCATTTTTGGAAAGTTTGACCGCGCCCTGCTTCAGATGTTGCCTACATATCTTGGGCTAAACAGGAATCAGGTTAGTGTAGTTCGGGAAGGTCTGGTAGCTGGGACTACCAGGAGATGTGATTTCACTACGGTTGCTGCTGTTACTGCTTGCTGACCTTCTTATTGCACCAAATGGAAAATCAAAGCTAAGCTAGCAATGCCTATCAGCTATGAGTTACAAGATTCCTATCTATAATTCTCTTGAAATTTGATCTTGAGTCTTAGCTGATTTTGCTGTGGACTTCGTCTGAATCTTGATGCTCGCAAGTTGTAGGTGTTTACTTCTTCATGCAGCGTTGGGTCAAAACAGGATCAGCGGAGCTTGTGACTTCAATTAGATTTTGAACAATCCACACCCTTGCTTGCTTCACGTTTGGGTTCATTTCTTTTTGTTCTTTTCCTCTTTTCTTGATTTTGGCTTGAGATTTAGTCCATTGGTCATCTCACACCTTGTGTCTTGAGATCGACCTGCTTAAGATACCAAATCAAACAAACAAACAAATTTTCTGCCCCAGTTTTTACTAGGAAAATTTTGTGAGTTAGTTGTGACACATATCTAAGCAATCAAATCAAGGTTGTGTAGGGAGATCCTCAGCTTTGTCCTGAATTCGGAAAGAAAAGGCTCCACGATTTTTTGGCCGGGAGATCCTCGGTTTTTGACCGGGATTTTGAAATAAAAAGCTCCACGATTTTTGGCCGGGAGGTCCTCGATTTTTTGCCCGGGATTTGGAAGAAAAAGCTCCGCGGTTTTTTGGCCGGGAGATCAAGCTCCGCGATTTTTTGGCCGGGAGATCCTCGATTTTTGGCCGGGGTTTGGAAAGAAAAAGCTCCGCGGTTTTTTGGCCGGAATTTTGAAAGAAAAAAGCTCCGCGGTTTTTTGGCCGGGAGATCCTTAGTTTTTTGGCCGGGATTTTGAAATAAAAAGCTCCACGGTTTTTTAGCCGAGAGATCCTCGGTTTTTTGGCCGGGATTTCAAAAGAAAAAAGCTCCACGATTTTTCTGCCGGGAGATCCTCGATTTTTTGGCTGGGAGATTCTCGATTTTTTGGCCGGAATTTTGAAAGAAAAAGCTCCACGATTTTTTGGCCGAGATTTTGAAAGAAAAAAGCTCCACGGTTTTTTGGCCGGGAGATCCTCGATTTTTTGGCCGGGATTTTGAAAGAAAAAAGCTTCACGATTTTTTTGCCGGGTGATCCTCAGTTTTTGGCCGGGATTTTGAAAGAAAAAGCTCCACGGTTTTTTGGCCGGGAGATCCTCGATTTTTTGGCTAAGATTTTGAAAGAAAAAGCTCCACGGTTTTTTGTCCGGGAGATCCTCGGTTTTTTGGCCGGGATTTTGAAAGAAAAAGCTCCACGGTTTTTTTGCCAGGAGATCCATGGTTTTTTGCACGGTTGCTCTGAATAAGACCTGTTTCAACAAAGAACAATTTGTTAGTTTGAAACGGTGGTTAGTTTTGCGGCTTTGATCATCCTAATTGCTTGATCCCGACCCCCTTTCCGTTGAGAAACTTTGCTGTTTGTTGGCCTTGAAGGTGAATCTCTTTTCAAACAGACCGGGTTCAACTCTCAGGGTTTCATTATGACTCGCCCGTGTGGGCTCTGGCCTTTTCACTTTATTCTGCCTTTGCCTTTGATTTTCTTTATTTTCCAATGTCTTTGCTTCGAAAGAATCAACCACTATGGTCAGTCGGGATTGGCCTGACGCACTCGCTGAGGCTGGGCATTTTCTTCGACTCTGACCAGGCTGAGCCCGATAGAACCAATCCTGCCACTTTTCTTTGCAGTAATTTCGGAATCAATGTTAAAATGAAAGGGATTCAAGGAAGAAATATACAAAAGGCAAGCGAATGAGTTTAAAGAGAAGCATCCTTTTCGGGGGAAAAAAAGGACTTATCTGGGGTACATGCTGGCTTCAAATGAACATGACATGCTTTTTGGACTGGACGCCCGACCCACACAAACTTTCTAGCTTCTCGTGAACCTATTGATCCGCATTTCAAAACCCCAGGGAATCTTGCCAGGACTCTTTTAGTGATGAGATGTCTTCTTTTTGGCCGACAGCGCCCTTTGCGGGTTTTCGCCAATCAACCTCTCTAATTTCTCTTCTCACCATCGCCCGATAGTGCTCTTTGCAAGTTTTCACTAATCGGACTCTCTTATTTTCATTTTCTCTACTCACCATCGCCTTAATGTGCCCGGAGGTTTTCATCGATAAAACTCTCAAACTCTCTCATTTTATTTCTCTCACTTTGAATTGTATCAGATTCCAACAATAATGTTTTCCACTTTCCCGGTTTTGTCAATTGATCGGAAGGACTTGGGCAAGGATTTTGGGTGAAAAGATTTTGGGTGGAACTACAACTTTGGAACCATTTCGGCGAATTCAGGATCGAACCATAATATCATCTGCCCCAGTTTCAATTTTTGGGGGTAATTGGAATTTTTATTTTGGTGTGACAGAACCTCAGCGAGAGGCTGCCTACGTATCCTTTCAGAAACAAGTCAAATGTAGTTCATGCAAAACATTGTTTCTTGTTTTTGTGTTTGTTTTTTCTTTTCTTTTTCTTTTTCTTTTATTTTTCTTTTCTTTTTTCTTTTTCTTTTCTTTTGTTTTTCTTTTTCTTTTCTTTTTTCTTTTTCTTTTTCTTTTATTTTCTTTTTCTTTTTCTTTTTTCTTTTCTTTTCGTACTTTCGGGTTCCAAAGAGGGTAGTCAAAGAAACGGAACCGGCTCAAAGGGTTTACGAAGGATCGATAGTGTTTGGGGTAGCGGGAAGGAAAGCCTTCGTCATCTCAATTGCACAAAAGCCATCACTCAGGAGGTCTAGACATAGTGCCTTTTTACTGCATCCGCACAGACTGCTGTTTCAGGATCGTTTACTTTAATGTCTCCTAGATACACTGCTCCTTTCGGCAAAATCTTTCGGATTATGTACGGACCTTTCCAATTGGGAGAAAACTTTCTTTTTGCTTCCTGGTGATGAGGGAGAATGCGTCTGAGCACGAGCTATCCCACTTCGAAGTTCCTGGGACGTACTTTCTTGTTATAGGCGCGGGCCATTCTTTGTTGGTACAACTGCCCGTGGCACACTGCGGCCATCCATATTTCATCAATTAATGACAACTGCTCTAGCCGAGTTTGGACCCACTCACTGTCCTCGATTTATAATTCAACGATTATACGAAGCGAAGGGATTTCTACTTCTGCAGGTATGACCGCTTCAGTTCCATAAACCAACAAGTATGGGGTGGATCCGATTGATGTACGCACTGTGGTGCGATACCCGAGTAATGCAAAAGGCAGCTTTTCATGCCATTGGCTGGAGTTTTGAATCATCTTTATCAAAATCTTCTTGATTTTTTTATTCGCTGCTTTAACGGCACCATTGGCTTTTGGCCGATAAGGGGTAGAGTTTCTGTGCGTTATCTTGAATTGTTCACATACCTCTCCCATCAAACGACTATTCAAGTTTGCAGCATTGTCGGTAATGATAGTTGCAGGAATACTAAAGAGACATATGAGATTGGAATGCACAAAATCTACCACAACTTTCTTGCTGACCGGCTTGAGAGTGATGGCCTCAACCCATTTTGTGAAGTAATCGATTGCAACCAATATGAATCTATGCCCGTTTGAAGCTTTCGGCTCGATTGGCCCAATGACGTCCATACCCCAGGCAACAAACGACCAAGGTGTTGACATCGGATGGAGCTCCGTCGGAGGTGTATGAATCGAATCACCGTGCACCTGGAATTGATGACATTTTCGAACAAAGCTGAAGCAATCCTTTTCCATGGTTATCCAATAATATCCCGCTCGCAGGATTTTCTTTGCCAAAACATATCCGTTCATATAAGGTCCGCACACCCCTGCGTGCACCTCATGCATAATTCTTCCGGCTTCTTCGGCATCAATGCATCTTAGCAAGTTGAGGTCCGGAGTCCTTTTATACAAAACATCGCCGCTTAAGAAAAAACCACTCGCATGTCATCTAATGGTTCTCTTCTGATCCCCAGTGGCTTGCTCGGGGTATTCTTGTGTTTTTAGAAATCTTTAGATATCATGATACCAGGGCTGAATGCTGGGTTCCACCTCGACCGCATTACAATAACCGTGACTTTCTTTGATTTGAATTTCCAGGGGATCAATATGGGCATTGCCCTGGTAAGGCAGCATTGAGGTTAAAGTGGCGAGTGCATCTGCTAGTTCATTATGATATCGAGGGATGTACCTGAACTCTATTGACTTGAAGCGTTTGGTGAGATCTTCCACATGTTGCCGATATGGAATGAGCTTAACATCTCAAGTCTCCCATTCCCCTTGTGCTTGCCGGATAATTAAATCGGAGTCCCCCATGATCAATAAGTCTTCAACTTCCTGGTCGATTGCCATATTCATACCCATGATGCAGGCTTCATATTCAGCTATGTTGTTTGTGCAGAAGAATCGGAGCCTAGCTGTAGCTGGATAGTGCTGACTATTGGGTGATATCAAGATTTCCCCAATGCCTACACCTCTTGCGTTTACTGCTCCATCAAATAACATTTTCCAAGCACGGGTGTCTTCAGAGATAGCTTCTACTGAATTAACTTCTTCATCTGGGAAGTATGTGCTCAATGGTTGATATTCCTCGTCAACCGGGTTTTCTGCTAAATGATCTACCAATGCCTGGGCTTTTATTGCCGTATGAGCGGCACAGACTATGTCGAATTCAGTGAGCAGGATTTGCCATTTGGCCAGTCTCCCAGTGGGCATCGGTTTCTGGAATATGTATTTCAATGGATCCAACCTGGTTATGAGGTAGGTAGTGTGGTCTTGAAGATAGTGTCTTAACTTCTGAGCGACCTACGTCAGAGCACAACATGTTCTCTCCAACAAAGTATACTTGAACTCGTAGCTGGTGAACTTCTTACTCAGATAGTAGATTGCCTGCTCTTTCTTGCCGGTTATATCGTGTTGCCCCAAAATGCAGCCAAAAGAATTTTCCAACACCATCAGATACAAGAAGAGTGGTCGCCCTGGCTCGGGTGGGACCGACACCGGAGGATTTGACAGATATTCCTTGATCTTGTCGAAGGCCTCTTAACATTCAGATGTCCATTTTATTGCTGCATCATTCTTCAAAAGTTTGAATATGGGCTCACACGTGGTAGTCAGTTGAGCAATGAATCGACTAATATAGTTTAACCTGCCTAGTAAACTCATCACGTCTTTCTTAGTTTTCGGAGGGGGTAGATCTCGAATAGCTTTTATTTTTTTGGATCTAACTCGATACCTCTTCTACTGACTATAAAACCAAGGAGCTTGCCCGATGGAACTCCGAAGGCATATTTGGCCGGATTGAGCTTCAAATCATACTTGCGTAGCCGTTCAAAGAACTTTATCAAATCTCGATAGTGGTCACTCTGAGTTTGTGACTTGATGATTACGTCATCCACATACACCTCTATCTCTTGGTGCATCATGTCATGGAAAATGGCCGTCATGGCTCTCATGTAGGTTTCCCCGGAATTCTTCAACCCAAATGGCATGACCTGATAGCAGTAGGTACCCGAGGGTGTAGTAGAAGCTGTCTTCTCGGCATTTTCTTCATCCATCAACACCTGGTGATATCCTGCGTAACAATCCATAAAGGAATGTATTTCATGCTTTGTGTAGTTATCAACAAGGATGTGGATGTTGCGCAACGAAAAATTATCTTTGGGACTCGCCCTATTCAAATCTCTATAGTCCACGCACACCCGTGTGTTCCCGTCTTTCTTTGGCACAGGAACCATATTGGCTAACCATGTAGTATATCGGACCACCCGGATTACCCCTGCTTTCAGCTGTTTTGTGATCTCTTCTTTGATCTTATCACTGATATCAGTTTTAAACTTTCTTTGCTTTTATTGCACTAGAGGACAATCGGGGTAAATTGGCAGTTTGTGCACCACTAGATCCACACTTAGTCCTAGCATATCGTCATACGACCAAGCAAACACATCTTTAAACTCAAACAAGAGTCGGATTATTGCATCTCGAGTTTTCTCATCTGTGTGAATGCTTATTTTGGTTTCCCTAATTTCTTCGGTAGTTCCCAAATTAACCGGTTCAGTGTCATTCAGATTTGGCTTAGGTTTGTTCTGAAATTGTTCCAATTCTCGGTTTATTCCCCTAAAAGCCTCCTCTTCATCATATTCCGGTTCTTGATTCATTATTTCACAGTTAGACAACGTGTTTGAGTCAGGGCATGAAGTCAGCAAGCATGTCATGTTATTTAAAGCCGCATTACTTTAACTGAAAATAAAAGATAAAAGGGAAAAATAACAAAAATCAGAAAGACTAAAGAGAAAATGGACGATGAAATATTGATTTCATTTCTTGGAATTTTTGAAAGATAACAGGGTTGACATTCATGAATTCAAATGACAAGAAACTAAAAGAAACATCCTAGTTACACCCTAAAATAACCCGAGATGCAGCAAAGGTGACAAGGCTAGTCTATCGGGACTCCCGCCTGATCGGTAAAGGCGTAGCCTTCCAATTTTGGAGTTTGGCATCTGGTCCCATGTAGAGCACCTCAGCGGTGCTAGTCCCTTCTCCTGGCCGGACCATGTTAGTTTCATAAAACATTTGCCTCATAGCTCCACAGATATCTTCTATTTCATTAACCGTGAACACTTCACCTTCCTCTTCTGTGCCATACCTAGGCTTGACAAAGGTCTCATACAGATGTGGCAATGGTTGCGGCAGGACCCATCCATCTTTCTTTCTTTCATTGGCCCATTTCTCATTATTTGGGGCAGGGTGGAAGCCTATCCCGAAATACTTTCTTGCTGCAGGTAGTGTTACCAATTCGGCTATTCCTTGCAAAGCTTTTCTCAACCCTTTTCCTGGTTTGAAACCATGTCTAATTGTTTCCTTGGCCACCATGATGGAAGCATTGGATATGAAAGGTTGAGGGCATGGGTGTCCTTCCTCATACTGATCAGCTACCACGATTTCAAAGGCTTGATAGACAACATGCTCACTTCCCTCCCTCTCCTCCAGGCATGGGATAGATGGATCACGATATATGGACTGCTTACCTTCCCCGTGGACCATGATCTCTTGATCTTTATGCTCAAATTTCACCATTTGGTGGAGGGTTGAGGGCATCGCTCCTGCAGCATGGATCCAGGGCCTTCCCAGAATAAAATTGTAAGATGTGTCCATGTCTAACACTTGGAAGGTCACCTCGAAATCCACCGGGCCTATGGTGAGTATCAAATCTATTTCGCCGATGGTATCCCTTTTAACACCATCGAAGGCTCTCACGCAAACATTATTTGGACGAATCCTCCCTGTCCCTATTTCCATTCCTTGCAAAGTGGAGAGTGGGTATATGTCAACCCCCGAGCCTCCGTCCACCATGACCCGCTTAACGTAGTAACCTTCACATTTGACCGTCAGGTGCAAGGCTTTATTGTGGGTAGCTCCTTCTGGAGGCAAATCACTTTTACTGAAGGAGAGTTGGTTGACAGCGAAGAATCTTTATCCTTTCAAGTTGTTCAACTGAAGTCTCGGCCGGCACATATGCTTCGTTCAGAGTTTTCATAAGGATCTTCTGATGTTCAGCAGATTTGGTCACCAATGACAGCAGTAACACTTGCTCAGGACACTTCCTCAATTGGTCTACTATTTCATAATCTGGCATTTTCATTTTCTGAAAGAATGTCTCTGCTTCTTCAGCGCTCACCGGCTTTTTAGATGGAAAATGCTTTCGTGTGGCACTATTTATCTCTTGTATATTTGAATAATTTTCAACAGGGACTGTTCCTGGCAGTTCTCCCGAGATTTCGTTGCCTTTGTATGTGACCACTGGTTGTTGGTATTTCCACGACACTTCATAGGGGTCAGTCATAGGCTTCTGTGGTGCGCGTCCAATAACCACTGGCTCACTCAGCCGAGGCGGTTCAATTGTCCCCCGCACCACGTAGGACCCTTTCGCCACATACATTTGTTTCCCCTTCTTCACTTCATACTTCCTTGGAATGCTCACAACTAGTGGTTTCGCTTGGCGACCTCGCGGAACATAAAGAACCCCGGGTTTAGGAGGTACCGGCTCTGCTCTAGTCTCAGTTTTTTGCTCAAGCTCAATGTTGACAACTTTATTCTTCTTCTTCTATTTTTCCTGCTTCGAGACTAACTTAGGTTTCCTTTCAGCATTGGCAATAGAAATTATGGCCTTCATAGCCGGGTCAAAGTCTCGGTCTTTGCAAATCATGCCAATTACTAGCCCGTTGTTGTGAGCGGGCAAAGGATTATTGGTAACATTCGGGGTTCTTCATCCCTCAACACTATTTTCCCTTGTTCGATCAAATCTTCCACAGCTTTTTTCAATGTCCAGCAGCTGTCGGTACTGTGCCCTTCGACCCCTGAATGATAGGCACAATGAACACCTCGTTGATAGGCTGGAGATTCTGGATTCGGCTTGTTTTGGGGAATAGGCTGTAATTGGTTCATCTGGACGAGTTTCGGGAACAAGCTGGAATATGGTTCACCAATTGGGGTAAAATTTGGTCGCCTAGGTGGTTCCTGAGGGCGGAAATTATTTTGTGGTGGTCGGGGGTTTTGGTAAGGTGGCTGGTTTCTCTGGAATGGAGGTGGGTTTCGGTTAGCTTGTGGTTGCCGTGGCCGAAAGGTTGAGCATTCATTACCGCATAAGGTGGAGGGGCATAAGTCATATCTGTGTGAGGGTAATAGTGCTGATGGGCTCTTTCTGAGAACACCGGTGTAGGAGCCCGGTACCTTCTTCCGCCCGATGTTGCCATCACTGTTTCTTCTTTCCTTTTGCCCTTAGCCATTCCTCCAGACCTACCTTGGATGGCTTGGGGGATCAGTAGGGGCCGTTGGATGATGGAGATGAGCGGTCCAGATTAAACGACGCCAAACGACGTCGTTTCATTTTACTGAAGGGGGCAGGCCGGGTTCGAGTGTTTTTTGGACTGGGTTGGGGACTGATTTGGGCCAAACAGGTTTTCCAATTTGAATGGCCCAATTTTAATTGCTCTCTTCTTTTGTTTCTTTAATTATTTATCTCCTTTTATTACTTTTGTATTTTTTATGTATTTTATAAAAATGCAAAAATTAGAAATGAAACCTAATTTATTTACCAAACTAAGCTAGTTAATTTTCTAAAATTGTTTAAGACCTATTTAACGATTAATAACTGAAAATGCAAAAAATGAGTTATTTTTGTTATTTTTCTTTATTTTCAAGCAATTTAAACTACTACTTAATCCTAAATGTGAAATTAGATCTCAAACAAATGCCAATGTATTTTTTTTTTATTTTCATATGAACTAAAATGCATAGATAAAATGCAAAAATTACTAGAAAATAACACAAAAATTCATAAAAATTGTAAAAAATTATTTTGTTTGAATTTTTGGGAATAATTAGCTTAGGGCAAAAATTACGTGCTCACAGCTGCCCCTCTTTGCCCGGAAACATGAAGAGTTTTCATGCAAAGATAAGTGAGCGGAAAAGAGCAATTTTTGCCCGTTCGCCTATTCCGTGTGAAGCATTTTTGGAAAGTTAGACCGCGCCCTGCTTCAGAGGTTGCCTACATATCCTGGGCTAAACATGAATCATGTCAGTGTAGTTCGGGAAGGTCTGATAGCTGGGACTACCAGGAGCTATGATTTCACTGCGGTTGTTGCTGTTACTGCTTGCTGACCTCCTTATTACACCAAAAGGAAAATCAAAGCTAAGCTAGCTATGCCTATCAGCTATGAGTTACAAGATTCCTATCTATAATTCTCTTGAAATTTGATCTTGAGTCTTAGATGATTTTGCTGTGGACTTCGATCTGAATCTTGATGCTCGCAAGTTGTAGGTGTTTACTTCTTCATGCAGCATTGGGTCAAAATAGGATCAGTGGAGCTTGTGACTTCAATTAGATTTTGAGCAATCCACACCCTTGTTTGCTTCACGTTTGGGTTCATTTCTTTTTGTTATTTTCCTCTTTTCTTGATTTTGGCTTGAGATTTAGTCCATTGGTCATCTCACACCTTGTGCCTTGAGATCGACCTGCTTAAGATACCAAATGAAACAAACAAACAAATTTTCTGCCCCAATTTTCACTAGGAAAATTTCGTGAGTTAGTTGTGACACATATCTAGGCAATCAAATCAAGGTTGTGTAGGGAGATCCTCAGCTTTGGCCTGAATTCGGAAAGAAATGGCTCCACGGTTTTTTGGCCGGGAGATCCTCGGTTTTTGGCCGGGATTTTGAAATAAATAGCTCCACGGTTTTTGGCCGGGAAATCCTCAGTTTTTTGGCCGGGATTTTGAAAGAAAAAGCTCCGTGATTTTTTGGCCGGGAGATCCTCGATTTTTGGCCGGGGTTTGGAAAGAAAAAGCTCCGCGGTTTTTTGGCCGGGAAATCCTCGGTTTTTTGGCCGGGATTTTGAAAGAAAAAGCTCCGCGGTTTTTTAGCCGGGAGATCCTCGATTTTTTGGCCGGGATATTGAAAGAAAAAAGCTCCACGGTTTTTTGGCCGAGAGATCCTCAGTTTTTTGGCCGGGATTTTGAAATAAAAAGCTCCACGGTTTTTTAGCCGAGAGATCCTCGGTTTTTTGGCCGGGATTTCGAAAGAAAAAAGCTCCGCAATTTTTCTGCAGGGAGATCCTTGGTTTTTTGGCCGGGATTTTGAAAAAAAAGCTCCACAGTTTTTTGGCCGGGAGATTCTCGATGTTTTGGTCGGGATTTTGAAAGAAAAAGCTCCACGGTTTTTTGGCCGGGATTTTGAAAGGAAAAAGCTCCACGGTTTTTTGGCCGGGGTTTTGAAATAAAAAGCTTCACGGTTTTTTAGCCGAGAGATCCTTGGTTTTTTGGCCGGGATTTCGAAAGAAAAAAGCTCCACAGTTTTTCTGCCGGGAGATCCTCGATTTTTTGGCCGGGATTTTGAAAAAAAAGCTCCACGGTTTTTTTGGCCGAGAGATTCTCGATTTTTTGGCCGGGATTTTGAAAGAGAAAGCTCCACGGTTTTTTGGCCGGGATTTTAAAAGAAAAAAGCTCCACGGTTTTTTGGCCGGGAGATCCTCGATTTTTTGGCCGGGATTTTGAAAGAAAAAGCTCCACAGTTTTTTGGCCGGGATTTTAAAAGAAAAAAGCTCCACGGTTTTTTGGCCGGGAGATCCTCGATTTTTTGGCCGGGATTTTGAAAGAAAAAGCTCCACAGTTTTTTGGCCGGGATTTCGAAAGAAAAAATCTCCACGATTTTTTTGCCGGGTGATCCTCGATTTTTGGCCGGGAGATCCTCGGTTTTTTGGCCAAGATTTTGAAAGAAAAAGCTTCACGGTTTTTTGGCCGGGAGATCCTCGCTTTTTTGGCCGAGATTTTGAAAAAAAAAGCTCCACGGTTTTTTGGAAAGCATCCTTTTCGGGGGAATAGAAGGACTTATCTGGGGTACATACTGGCTTCAAATGAACATGACATGCTTTTTGGACTGGACGCCCGACCCACAAAAACTTTCCAGCTTCTCGTGAACCCATTGATCCGCATTTCAAAACAACAGGGAATCTTGCCAGGACTCTTTTAGTGATGAGATGTCTTCTTTTTGGCCGACAACGCCCTTTGCGGGTTTTCGCCAATCGACCTCTCTCATTTCTCTTCTCTTTGCAAGTTTTCACTAATCGGACTCTCTTATTTTCATTTTCTCTACTCACCATCGCCTTAATGTGCCTCGAGGTTTTCATCGATAAAACTCTCTCATTTTATTTCTCTCAC
Organism: Nicotiana glauca; assembly: GCA_026770625.1. Classification (NCBI taxonomy): domain Eukaryota; kingdom Viridiplantae; phylum Streptophyta; class Magnoliopsida; order Solanales; family Solanaceae; genus Nicotiana; species Nicotiana glauca. The sequence continues at coordinate 106,745 of MU666903.1, forward strand.
TTTGAATTGTATCAGATTCCAATAATAATGTTTTCCACTTTCCCGCTTTTGTCAATTGATCGGAAGGACTTGGGCAAGGTTTTTGGGTGAAAGGATTTTGGGTGGAACTACAACTTTGGAACCATTTCGGCGAATTCAAGATCGAACCATAATATCATCTGCCCCAGTTTCAAATTTTGGGGGTAATTGGAATTTTTGTTTTGGTGTGATTGAACCTCAACGAGAGGCTGCCTACGTATCCTTTCGGAATCAAGTCAAATGTAGTTCAGGCAAAACATTGTTTCTTGTTTTTGTGTTTGTTTTTTCTTTTATTTTTCTTTTCTTTTTTCTTTTTCTTTTCTTTTCTTTTCTTTTTCTTTTTATTTTCTTTTCTTTTCTTTTTTCTTTTTCTTTTTCTTTTCTTTTCTTTTTCTTTTTCTTTTTTCTTTTCTTTTCGTACTTCCGGGTTCCAAAGAGGGTAGTCAAAGAAACGGAACCGTCTCAAAGGGTTTACGAAGGATCGATAGTGTTTGGGGTATCGGGAAGGAAAGCCTTCGTCATCTCAATTGCACAAAAGCCATCACTCAGGAGGTCTAGACATAGTGCCTTTTTACTGCATCCGCACTGACTGCTGTTTCAGGATCATTTACTTTAATGTCTCTTAGATACACTGCTCCTTTCGGCAAAATCTTTCAGATTATGTACGGACCTTTCCAATTGGGAGAAAACTTTCCTTTTGCTTCCTGGTGATGATGGAGAATGCGTCTGAGCACGAGCTGTCCCACTTCGAAGTTCCTGGGACGTACTTTCTTGTTATAGGCGCGAGCCATTCTTTGTTGGTACAACTGCCCATGGCACACTGCGGCCATCCATTTTTCATCAATTAATGACAACTGCTCTAGCCGAGTTTGGACCCACTCACTGTCCTCGATTTATAATTCAACGATCATACGAAGCGAAGGGATTTCTACTTCTGCAGGTATGACTGCTTCAGTTCCATAAACCAACAAGTATGGGGTGGATCCGATTGATGTACGCACTGTGGTGCGATACCCGAGTAACGCAAAAGGCAGTTTTTCATGCCATTGGCTGGAGTTTTGAATCATCTTTCTCAAAATCTTCTTGATTTTTTTATTCGCTGCTTTAACGGCACCATTGGCTTTTGGCCGATAAGGGGTGGAGTTTCTGTGCGTTATCTTGAATTGTTCACATACCTCTCCCATCAAACGACTATTCAAGTTTGCAGCATTGTCGGTAATGATAGTTGCAGGAATACTAAAGAGACATATGAGATTGGAATGCACAAAATCTACCACAACTTTCTTGCTGACCGGCTTGAGAGTGATGGCCTCAACCCATTTTGTGAAGTAATCGATTGCAACGAATATGAATCTATGCCCGTTTGAAGCTTTCGGCTCGATTGGCCCAATGACGTCCATACCCCAGGCAACAAACGACCAAGGTGTTGACATCGGATGGAGCTCCGTCGGAGGTGTATGAATCGAATCACCGTGCACCTGGCATTGATGACATTTTCGAACAAAGCTGAAGCAATCCTTTTCCATTGTTATCCAATAATATCCCGCTCGCAGGATTTTCTTTGCCAAAACATATCCGTTCATATAAGGTCCGCACACCCCCGCGTACACCTCATGCATAATATTTTCGGCTTCTTCGGCATCAATGCATCTTAGCAAGTTGAGGTCCGGAGTCCTTTTATACAAAACATCGCCGCTTAAGAAAAAACCACTCGCATGTCATATAATGGTTCTCTTCTGATCCCCAGTGGCTTGCTCGGGGTATTCTTGTGTTTTCAAAAATCTTTAGATATCATGATACCAGGGCTGAATGCTGGGTTCCACCTCGACCGCATTACAATAACCGTGACTTTCTTTGATTTGAATTTCCAGGGGATCAATATGGGCATTGCCTGGGTAAGGCAGCATTGAGGCTAAAGTGGCGAGTGCATCCGTTAGTTCATTATGATATCGAGGGATGTACCTGAACTCTATTGACTTGAAGCGTTTGGTGAGATCTTCCACATGTTGCCGATAAGGAACGAGCTTAACATCTTGAGTCTCCCTTTCCCCTTGTGCTTGCCGGATAATTAAATCGGAGTGCCCCATGATCAATAAGTCTTCAACTTCCTGGTCGATTTCCATATTCATACCCATGATGCAGGCTTCATATTCAGCTGTGTTGTTTGTGCAGAAGAATCGGAGCCTAGCTGTAGCTGGATAATGCTGACCATTGGGTGATATCAAGATTTCCCCAATGCCTACACCTCTTGCGTTTACCGCTCCATCAAAGAACATTTTCCAAGCACGGGTGTCTTCAGAGATAGCTTCTACTGAATTAACTTCTTCATCTGGGAAGTATGTGCTCAATGGTTGATATTCCTCGTCAACCGGGTTTTCTGCTAAATGATCTACCAATGCCTGGGCTTTTATTGCCGTACGAGTGACATAGACTATGTCGAATTCAGTGAGCAGGATTTGCCATTTGGCCAGTCTCCTAGTGGGCATCGGTTTCTGGAATATGTATTTCAACGGATCTAACCTGGTTATGAGGTAGGTAGTGTGGGCTTGAAGATAGTGTCTCAACTTCTGAGCGACCTACGTCAGAGAACAACATGTTCTCTCCAACAAAGTATACTTGGACTCGTAGCTGGTGAACTTTTTACTCAGATAGTAGATTGCCTGCTCTTTCTTGCCGGTTATATTGTGTTGCCCTAAAACCCAACCAAACGAATTTTCCAACACCATCAGATACAAGAAGAGAGGTCGCCCTGGCTCGGGTGGGACCAACACCGGAGGATTTGACAGATATTCCTTGATCTTGTCGAAGGCCTCTTGACATTCAGATTTCCATTTGATTGCCGCATCATTCTTCAAAAGTTTGAATATGGGCTCACACATGGTATTCAGTTGAGAAATGAATCGACTAATATAGTTTAACCTGCCTAGTAAACTCATCACGTCTTTATTAGTTTTCGGAGGGGGTAGATCTCGAATAGCTTTTATTTTTTGGATCTAACTCGATACCTCTTCTACTGACTATAAAACCCAGAAGCTTGCCCGATGGAACTCCGAAGGCATATTTGGCCGGATTCAGCTTCAAATCATACTTGCGTAGCCGTTCAAAGAACTTTCTCAAATCTCGAACGTGGTCACTCTGAGTTTGCGACTTGATGATTATGTCATCCACATACACCTCTATCTCTTGGTGCATCATGTCATGGAAAATGGCCGTCATGGCTCTCATGTAGGTTTCCCCGGCATTCTTCAACCCAAATGGCATGACCCGATAGCAGTAGGTACCCCAGGGTGTAGTGGAAGCTGTCTTCTCGGCATTTTCTTCATCCATCAACACCTGGTGATATCCTGCGTAACAATCCACGAAGGAATGTATTTCATGCTTTGTGTAGTTATCAACAAGGATGTGGATGTTGGGCAATGGAAAATTATCTTTGGGACTCGCTCTATTCAAATCTCTATAGTCCACGCACACCCAGGTCTTCCCGTCTTTCTTTGGCACAGGAACCATATTGGCTAACCATGTAGTATATCGGACCACCCGGATTACCCCTGCTTTCAGTTGTTTTGTGATCTCTTCTTTGATCTTATCACTGATATCAGTTTTAAACTTTCTTTGCTTTTGTTTCACTAGAGGACAATCGGGGTAAATTGGCAGTTTATGCACCACTAGATCCACACTTAGTCCTAGCATATCGTCATACGACCAAGCAAACACATCTTTAAACTCAAACAAGAGTCGGATTATTGCATCTCGAGTTTTCTCATCTGTGTGAATGCTTATTTTGGTTTCCCTGATTTCTTCGGTAGTTCCCAAATTAACCGGTTTAGTGTCATTCAGATTTGGCTTAGGTTTGTTCTCAAATTGTTCCAATTCTCGGTTTATTCCCCTAAAAGCCTCCTCTTCATCATATTCCGGTTCTTGATTCATTATTTCACAGTTAGACAGCATGTTTGAGTCAGGGCATGAAGTTCGCAAGCATGTCATGTTATTTAAAGCCGCATTATTATAACTGAAAATAAAAGATAAAAGGGAAAAATAACAAAAATCAGAAAGACTAAAGAGAAAATGGACGATGAAATATTGATTTCATTTCTTG
>MU666903.1:123733-134442 GCA_026770625.1 Nicotiana glauca
GGGGGGTTTAGGACACTTTTATTAAAACATTGGCATCAATGTGAGCCGTTGGATGAGGGTGGTGGACGGTTGAGATTATTCGATGCCAAAACGGCGTCGTTTTGCTAAAGGGGGGATCAGTAAGGGCCGTTGGATGATGGAGATGATCGGTCCAGATTAAACGATGCCAAACAACATCGTTTCATTTTACTGAAGGGGGCAGGCCGGGTTCGAGTGTTTTTTGGACTGGGTTGGGGACTGATTTGGTCCAAATGGGTTTTCCAATTTTAATGGCCCAATTTTAATTGCTCTCTTCTTTTGTTTCTTTAATTATTTATCTTTTTTATTACTTTTGTATTGTTTATGTATTTTATAAAAATGCAAAAATTAGAAATAAAACCTAATTTATTTACCAAACTAAGCTAGTTAATTTTCTAAAATTGTTTAAGACCTTTTTAACGGTTAATAACTGAAAATGCAAAAAGTGGGTTATTTTTGTTATTTTTCTTTATTTCCAAGCAATTTAAACTACTACTTAATCCTAGATGTGAAATTAGATCTCAAACAAATGCCAATGTATTTTTTGTATTTTCATATGAATTAAAATGCACAGATAAAATGTAACAATTACCATAAAATAACACAAAAATTCATAAAAATTGTAAAAAATTGTTTTGTTTGAATTTTTGGGAATAATTAGCTTAGGGCAAAAATCACGTGCTCACAATCACAACCTCGCACCGAACTCGATAGATTTATTTTCCATGCTGGCGGATTCTTTCATTAAGGCACATGTTGTTTCCATCAAGTTAGCAACAAGGAAATCTGACATCTTCAAGATTAAGCAAATGGAGAACGACATGCTGCAAGAATTTGTGTCTCGCTTTCAAATGGAACGAATGGAATTGCCACCAGTCTCTAATGACTAGGCAGTGCAGTCCTTCACTCAAGGTTTGAACAAACGAAGCTCGGTGGCCTCGAAGCAGCTGAAGCAGAATCTGGTTGAATATCCCGTCCTGACCTGGTCAGACAATCACAACCGATATCAATCAAAAATCAGGGTCGAGGACGACCAACTAGGAGCCCGTTCGGGCTCGGTATATCCCAATAGGCTTTCGCCAAAAGATCCAAATCTATATAAGGAAAGATACCAACCATACATCGAGGACTGAAGAAACGCCCTAAGGCACAACATACCCCGCAACGATCGAAAGATAGATCAAGGCCAGAATCTTCGGAGACTTGTCAACAGAGCCGGGTACGATAGATACACAGGGCCGATGAAGACACCTCGCTTGTCGGAATATAACTTCAACGTCGATGTATCAGCCATCGTGTTCTCCATCAGTAATGTGAGCACATGATTTTTGCCCTATATGAATTACTCCTAGAAATTCAAAATAAAATAATTTCTTTCAGTGTTTGTAATTTTGTGGATTTTTGTGATATTTTCTGTTAATTCTTTGCATTTTTGTCTATGCATTTTAATTAATGAAAAATATAAAAATATATGTGCATGTGCTTTTAGGATTTAATTTAGCATTTTTGGATTAATTGAGTAATTAGGTTATTTTATAAAAAAGGGAAAATCACAAAAGTAGTCATCTTGCATCTTTTAATTTTAATTTGTGATTTTGAGTTAGTTATTCTTTAATTTATTAATTGTGATAATTAGTTAGATTTAATTAGTATTTTTGTTAAATTAATTTGGTTTTATAATTTAATTTATAATTCTAGTTTTAAATTTTAGAAAAAGAAAAGGAAAAAAAAGAAAGTATGGAAAAGAATTGGAAACAAAAGAATGCAATCAAATTTAGGTCAATTTTATTTAAAATATCCAAGCCCAAATGGATCTCTCCCAAACCAAACAAGGCAACCCATAACCCCAAACCCGGTCCATTCCCGTGCCCCAGTTAAATGACCCCATTCCGTCGTTACTTGATCCAAGCTATCGAGGTTGCTAAATCCAACGGATCGGAAGTGCGTCTCGTTTAGTATAAGAATGTCCAAACGTGACCTCCCCTCATCTCTCTTCTCTTCCAAAACCCTCAGAGAGGCCCTAACCCTAGCCCGCCGCCCCCTTTTCCCACCGCCTTGTGGTGGCGGCGCCGGTTTCAATCGTCACCGAAATCACACCCTTTGACCGCCTTAGTCCCCTCTTCCCAAATCCGATACTAGTTTCCCACAAACACCTCTGAGGCTTCTCGAATCTGGTTTGGAAAGAAACCCTAAAACCCCCAATGCCTCTGATTCCAATCTCCCTCGAAGATTTATGAATCATTTAGACGTTAGTCGTATGTTTTGTTAAAAAACACACGACTAATCTCCAACTGAGCCGTAATTCTGAGAATTGAAGGTCCTTAGCATTTCTCAGATTCTAGGCCATGTGTTTGGGTATGTGTGTTGATTTTTTTTAAAGTTTGAATGTGAGTTCTGTTTTATTAGTTCCATTTATATGTTGATTTTCTTTTCTTTTTTTAATTAATGGCATGTGTTCCGTCTATTAAGGTCAATTGATATTTGTTTCTTCATTCTGTTCCTCCCCTCTCTTTGTTTTTCTTTTTTTTTGACTATGTTAGTTAGAATTCTCCATTTTAGTTTATAGCTTTCTGATTATATCAGTGTTTGTTTCAGTCTCGTTAAATGTTCAGTTGTTTTATTTTTGTCGTTGTAAAGTTTTTCTATTGTCTTAATTTCTTTCAGATTAATCAAGAATATTTTTCTGATAATTAGGCCAAGTTGGATTGTTGTTGAATTGGTATATGATATATTTGGGCTTAATTTAAAATTCATCATTGGATTGGTTCAGTTCTGGATTTTGAAATCGATTGATTCTATTTCTTTTTTGACTTGGTTTATGACCATCTTGGCTTGGGCTTTAGGTTCATCATTTGGACCTGAACCTTTGGGTCATTGTTTTGAACCTTGTTGGGTAGTTTTTGAGGGTAAAAAGCAGGGCATTGAAGGGCAGTATAGGTAATCTAGCTAGAGAATCTTTTGGGTAACTGATTTAGAAATTTCCAGTAGGGGTCTTTTATGGAATTTCAGACTTTAGCTTGGGTAATAAGTCAGGAAATAAGGGACTAACTAGCAAAAATAAAAATTCACAAAGGTCTAATTGGAAATAACTAAACCCTTAAGGTTGTCCTAGTAGTTTGCCTATAAAGACATTGGTACTTGCAACTCAAGTGGGATTGGAAGAGCAATGAACATCCTGAAAATTTGAAAATAAGATAGCTAGAAATTCATAGAAAAATACTGTTCTATTGAGATCCTTCTTTGGGTTTTTGGTTTTCAACTGCTGAATGTCATTGGTGTTGGTGTTTGTTACTTGGTTTTAATTCTCTACAATGTTGGTTTTCAAATTTCTGGGAAACTTCTGAAAGCTGAGAATCTGGTGGTAAAATGAGTTGAGGTCAGGTATAAAGATTCTGGTCTAATTTTTGTTGGTTGGTTGATTGTTTCGTTGAGTATTTCTGAGGGAATCTCATTGTTTCATTGCTGAGTGGTTGGATCTGGGCTGTTTGCTGTTGCTTATTGTTGGCCTGCTTACTCTTTTCTTTTATTTTGCTTTTCAGGTATGTCTTTGGATCTTAAGTGACACATGAAGTGTGGGTCAGAAACATGTAATCAAGCTTTGGAGAGAATGATAATTGTTACATATTCTTCTGTTAATCTTCTTCATATGCTCTATAGTTTAACTGTTAAGTATATGCATTATGTCATTAGTGTTGTGTGCTCTTGTGAGGTTTGGATTGAGTCGGCTGTAATGTAAATAATTTGGGACTATTTGTGCTTCTTTGAAGATGATTACTGATTTAGAATTGAAGCTATTAGTTGGTTAGTTAAGTTGATTTGGCTTGGCCAAAATTGAAAGTCAGCAATTCAAACTTTGGGGTCCAACAACCCTGACCTGTATGCTGTTTCTCATTTAGTTTCCAAGACTTGTCTTCTCATGTTTAAAGTGTGGTTTTCATAAGTTCAGGAGTTCTTTGTTCACCTCTCCCTCACTTCTTGTATAATGGTTATGTTCCATGAAGGATTTCAAACGGGGATCATGTTTGGTTTATGCTGGAAACACCTCTAGTTTAGTCTAAGTCTTCATAGTCTTTATTCTGATAAATTGAAATCATGAAATTGTTTAGATGTGTTAACGTGAGGTCAGAATTCAGTATGTGAATTAAGTTTATTTTGAAGTCTTGATTTGTTATTTCATTGGCAATTCAAATCAGTGTTTTTTTAAATGGTAAAATAGTGTCCAAATCCTGAAGGTTTCGTTGCAATTAAATTTCACCCGATGGCTGAAGCCTCTGACAATGACTTGGGCTGTAATCTTGGCCCAATCATGCCAAGCTTTTGTTCCGGTATTCCCGATTCTGGGCTTCACGTGGTAGCCCAGAAATTTACAATCTTAGATTGCTTGGATTCTGTTAGTGATTGTAAATCCATCCCCTTAGATTTGAATGTTCTTCACGTGTCAATTATTTATGCTTATACTTTTAGTTTAAACACTGATTTAATGATTTGCTTTAAAATTTTCAAATCTTCATTGTTAATACTTAGAAAGTGTTAAAGAAGACAAAGTGGGTCTTCTTGATTTGGTGTTGTTTGACTAAATTGGTGATTTGGAATATTTGATAGTATTTGGAGGTTTTGTTTTAAATGTGAGATCATTTGGAGTATATTTGAGGTGATTTGATCGAAATTGGAATTGCAAACTCGAAGAACATTTCTTTGAATGATACAGAAAAATTATGCCAATCGGTTAGACTTTAATGAACAATTTAATAGATAGATCGATTACAGATAACATAAAGTTACGCCAATCTGATAGAGTTTGGGAAACTATTAAACAAGTACAAAATTATATTGACCGGATAGAGTTTGTGAACAATTAATAATATAGGTTAAGTAAGTAAATATATAATAAATTCTATCAATCCGGTAGAGAAATCCATGAAGAGCTGCGTGGGTCCACGGATTATTTTTTAAATCTATATCTATACTATATTAAAAGCACGAAGGCCTTAGTGAAATACCGTTCGTCTTTTTTACCCTTTTAAAATAGAGTTTATATTGTACAAAATACTCATTTGATTATTTCCCTGATGTGTAGGAATAACCATTTAATCATCTCTCTAATATTCAGAAATAATTATTTTATTATTTTCCTAAAATTTGGGAGTTGAATTTTCAATTCCTTACCATTCTAGAATTCCCGCACTTTTCCATTTACACTAGACTAGATTTCGACCATTTAGGTTTAGTAAGGTTTTTCATAATAATAAAAATTTAAGTAAATCTCACTTTATACCCATTAATTTCAAACTATTTATCCTTTAATGCTCAGGCCCAAACTATTTACTAATCCTACCCATGCGGCCCAAAACTATTTACCCGCTTATTCATTTATTCTATTATATTAGATCTTCTTTTTACACTGTGTATTTGGACAAGGGCGCAACTTCAGGTTCCAGATTCCATCTCTCAAAACCTAGCTTCCATTTTGCACCTCTAACAAATTCAAATTTGTCTTCTTTCTTCTGAATTAGTAGTAATTTCGATTTTTGACTTGATTTGTTGTTATTAATAATAGATAGATCGGTACCAGAAGGTGGAAAAGCCAAGAGTAGAGACACCCATTGATGCAAGTGAGATTCGTATCACCAGCCAAGGCCGCATGAGAAGCTATATAACCTTTCTACACTGAGAAGTTTGACGAGGGCTCAACTTTTAGGTTACCCCTAGTAGGTAATTGATGACTCTATAGGAGTAGAGATATTTGGGTAAAGACTCAAGATTAAATAAGGCTTGGTCTTAATTTTAGTAACTCCAAATCCTTAAATTATCTTCTTGTTTGCTATTTCTTGACTTACTTGTAATTTGTTCTCAATTGTTCTTCCATTTCCCTTATATCCTTCTTCAAAAAGAAATTAGATCTGATTATCTGAGAAGTTGACCTCTGGCTAGTTTTAATTCTGCACCACTTTTTCTTGATTGTTCTTTCCTTAGCTCTTGCTCTAGCTTTGGCATAATTTTTTTTATTTTGTAGATATCTTGTTTGATTCAAAGTGGGTGTTATTAAATATTACTTATAATACCTTCTGAAAGTTCATACTGAAAATTGATAGCATTTGGAGCTGATTTGAGGTGATTGAGTTGGAAATTTCAGGTGAAAATCGAAAAAGAACACATCTACCCAATAGTATATTGCCCCGGTATACAATATGATGTAGGAGTATATAGCTATACTGCAATAGTATACGATTATAGTTTACAATATACTGCAATTATATATTGTAATAATCAAAGAAGAACACAGTTACTTAATATTATACCGCTACAGTATACAATATATTATAGGAGTATATAGTTATACTGCAATATTATACTATTATAGTATACAATATATTGTTATAGTGTACTGTAATAATATGCAATATATTGTAACAGTATGCTGTAATAGTATACAATATACTATAATATATACTTATTACCCGTAAATTCACTTGCCTTTTCTTTTTTAATTTGTTTTAAGTTTTTACCCAGCTTGAGGGGCAAATTAAAAATGCAAAAATAAAACAAAATATTATAGTATACTATATAATGTAACGGTATACTCTTACAGTTAGATTATTTTAGAATTTTTTGAAATTTTTATTAACAACTGAAATTATTTCAGTTTAATAATTGAAATGTTTGCATACAACTGTATACCCTGTTGGTATAGATATATACTATACTGATATCATATGTTAGTTAATATTTTTTGGTTGTATTAGGTATATTTTATTGGTACATAAATTGATTTTTCTTTAGTAATAATATATAAAAAAAAGAATAATAAAAAAATAGTGAAAACAGTAAATGAAATTAGACTATGAAAAGAAAAGGAATATAAAAAAAAGAAGTTAAAAGAAATTAGAAAAGGAAAAAAGAAAAAAATAAGAAAAAAACGAGAAAAGAAAAAAAAGAAAAAAAGAAAAGAAGCATAGTAACAAAAAAGAATTGGAGAATAAAAAAAAGTTCCCCACAAAAACTACCATGGGTAGAAAATGTAATTATTTTATGGGTAGAAAAATAAATGGATAGACAAGAATAAATAATTTTATTTTTGTGTGTAACTGTGTCAAAACCCTCAAAAATATTAATTTTTTTATAGAAATCGTATTACGCAAAGTCTTCCTTCAAAGAAACACTTCTAAACCAGACACTGCTACCTCAAACTAATAACAATGCCATTCAACACCAACCACCACCATTGGATTTATCTGACGAAATAGAAAACGATCTACAACACGACTGTTTTATACCCCTCACCTCCACAGACAAAATTAGACTCTACTCACCTTGGAAGTGTTCCGTCATAGTAAAACTGTTTGGTCGTCCAATTGGACGCCAAGTTTTGAAAAGTAAACTGCTTCTGATATGGAAACCTACGGAAGACATATCACTTATAGATCTGGATTGTGACTTCTTCCTTATAAAATTCCAACTGGAGGAAAATATGCACAAAGCACTACATGGAGGGCCCTGGTTCATCTTTAATCACTTTTTATCAGTTCGCAAATGGGAGCCCAAGTTTATTGCATTCAATGCACAACTCACATATTCAACAGTTTGGATACGTCTACCTGAACTACCCACTAAATTTTACAACTTTGATATATTACAGAGAGTTGGATTTAAGATTGGATCTCTACTTAAAATAGATACATGCACATCGTCGACCACACGAGGCTGGTATGCACGGATATGTATTGAAGTTCCCATCGAAAAACCAGTGAAATCTCATTTTTATATAGGTACACATCGCCAACAAATCCTATATGAAGGAATCTCGATGCTTTGTACACTATGCGGAAGATTTGGCCACAAAAATACCTTATGCTCCTATTCACACAACTCTCCAAAATCCTCCCCTTCAACACTTAAAACTACGACCCTACACCATGACATTGATCCCACCTTCACTAACCCACAAACACCTGACACTCCTTCATCCTTAAATCAATCCGCCACAAACGAATGGCAAACAATGTCTTTCTCAAATAGACACAAAAATACCAGCCCAACGAGAAGTAAAGGAACTTATGTTTCTCAAGCCAACCCATCACTACAACACTCTCTTCTACCTCGTCAAGACAAGAAAATTAGAGCACAACCCCAGCAATGGCTGGGCCTCACAGGTACGTCTTTTAACGAATCACTCCCCTCCCAAAAATCCCAGCTCCAAATATTGACATATCTACCCTTGTAAAATATTTTGGCAAAGACATGTTAGACCTCCTTAATGCTAATACGGAGGAAGCCTATCAATTTTCCAGACCCAACACTACCACCACATGCACATGCCCAATACTTTCGTCAGTACAGCAACAATCAACCCACACCAATAGCCTGGCCCAAATTACCCATACTTTGCTGAATCACCCAAATAGCCACCACTCAGGTTACCCTTCATCCACGTCTGCCCAATCACCTGACACAAGACGCCACGTGAACTTCCCCCTACACGAGGCTGCCAACTCAGATGATCAGAATTATCTAAAAGGTTGCATAATTGATAAGGAGAAGGACTCCTTAATCAAAGAGAACACTATTCAAGATAGGGAAGGAGTTAGAAGTTGAAATCAACTAGAACTCTTCCACCAAGGAAGAGTTGCATCAGAACTCTAGTTATTTCTTCATCTACTAACTCTATAAATTATAGGTTGTTCTCATATTAAAGTGTTGCACAAAAACGCAGAAGTTAAACGTGAATTGGGAGCAAAATAGCAAGGCTTTTTGCAAGCAATTCGTGTGTGATTCAAGTGTGCAAACCTGAAGCTACATGAACAAGATTGAAGAACCAGCTCCATAAAGAGTGTTATATGTCTTTCTTTTATTCTAGTTCAATTGTAGTAGGTGTTTTAATATTGTATCTTTCAGCTTTCATAGAAGCAATTGTATTAGGTACTCTGAGTATTCAAGTTAGAGTTAACTTGAAGTTGTCGCAGCAGTTAGAGGCTGGTTGCTACAACGGTATTAAAGTTAATCCTTAGGTTTACAAAGAGTTTTGTAAATGCAGTTTTGGCTCAGTGATTTTAGTGGAAGTTTGGGGAAATCCTACTGATTAGTAGGTCGTGGTTTTTTCACATTTTTGAGCCAGGTGTTTTCCACGTAAAAATCTCCGTGTTCTTTATTTTATGTACTTTTAATTTCGCAAACAACAGTAGTTAGTACACCTAGAAGAACCAAGTCCTTCCTGAAGCAGTTTAAGCGAAAAATTGGGTACCACACAAATCACCCCCCCTCTTGTGTGGTGTTGACGTATAAAACATCAATTGGTATCAGAGCAGGTTATCCTTGATGAGGCAAACACCTTAGGAAAAGATCAACATGATGCACCACTTGGGAACTAGGAAGGTCAATCCACTGATAGGCCTCCACTCTTTAATGGCCACTATTACTCTTGGTGGAAAAACAGGATGAGAGATCACATCATATGAGAAGACTATGAACTCTGGGACATAATCATTGATGGTCCTCTAGCAACTACAAAGAAGAATGCTGAAGGAGTGGATATGCCAAAGACAAGAGCTGACTGCACTGCCGAGGACTTGAGGAAGTGGGAAAAGAATGCAAAGGCCAAGAAATAGCTTGTGTGTGGACTTGGTCCAGACGAGTACAGTAGAGTTCAAAGCTGTACCACTGCTAAGGAAATCTGGGACACATTGCAAGTGGCTCATGAAGGAACACCTTAAGTGAAGAGGTCCAGAGGAACACTGCTGTATTCTCAATATGAGAATTTCACCATGAAGGAAGGGGAAACCATTCAAGAGATGTATACAAGGTTCACCACCCTAACAAATGAACTTAAGTCTCTTGGAAGAGTTATTCTTGAAGAAGACAAAGTTGAGAAGATTTTGACAAAGGGTATTCCCAATCTCTTGGGAAAGCAAAATCACAGCTATTCAGGAATCAAAGAACATTGCCACTCTTAAGTTGGATGAGCTAATTGGAAATCTCACTGCCTATGAACTTAGAAGGCAAACCATGAAGATGGATGGACCTAAGAAGGAAAGAAGCATGGCATTGAGAATCACTGAAGGTGCTGATCTAGATGAGGATGAAATGACCATGATCATAAAGGATTTTAAGAAGTACCTAATGAGAGAAACTGGTCCTTCAAGAAGTGGAAGCTACAACAAACCAAAGGTTCCTAAAAAACAAACCAATGAGGGGTGTTACAAGTGTGGGAAGACTGATCACCACATCAAAAATTGCCCTCATTGGGAAATTGAATGGAAGAAGGAAAGAGCTAAACGAAGGAATAGGTTCATCACAAGAAGAACAAAGGATCAACAAAGGCTATGGTTGCTGCTTGGGGTGAAAGCTCAGATGATCACTTAGAAGATGAAGATGGAGATAAAAAAGCACTTATGGCAATTGGGAAATCTGATGAGGAATCTGAGGTAAGTATAACTCATCTCAAAGACAAGATTAAATTTTTGTCTAAATAAAGTCTCTCTGATTAAATTTTAGATTACATTGATGAATTTGAGGTTATAAATAATGAAAGGAACAACTTTCTAAGGAGTGTGTGATTTTGAAAGCTAAGTGCAAAAACCTGAAACTTAGGGCTAGTGAAAGTGATAGTAAAAATGCTGAGTCAGGTTCATGAACTTGACACTACAGTCCTAGAGCTTAAATCTGAAAATCTAAAATTGAAATTAGGAACTGGTAAA
>MU666904.1:6026-17791 GCA_026770625.1 Nicotiana glauca
TCGGGAATGCCTAACACCTTCTCCCGGGTTAACAGAATTCCTTATCCGGATTTCTGGTTCGCGGACTGTAATACAGAGTCAACTTTTTCCTCGATTCGGGATTCAAATCGGTGACTTGGGACACCATAAATCTCCCAAGTGGCGACTCTGAATCTTAATAATAAATCCCGTTTCGATTGTCCCTTAATTGGAAAAACTCCTTCTACCACGCCCTTCGCGGGGTGCGGTAGCGCCGAAAGGAGGTGTGACAACGGACAGGGGGACTTACTGTTATAAGGTAATGCCCTTTGGTCTTAAAAATGCTGGTGCGACGTATCAAAGGTTAGTTACTCAAATGTTTCAAGAGAATTTAGGTAAGACCATGGAAGTATACATAGATGACATGTTAGTTAAGACTCAGCATTCGGAGGATCATATATCGCATATATCTTAAACATTTAAAATTTTACAAAAATATAATATGAAATTGAACCCAGAAAAATGTGCATTTGGCGTGGCATCAGGAAATTTTTTGGGTTTTCTTGTTTCTAACCGTGGTATTGAAGTAAACCCAGCCCAAATTAAAGATATTGAAGAAATCCATGATGTACTTACAAATAATAAAGAAGTTTAAAGACTGACATGGAGGATCGCACCTTTGGGAAGGTTCATTTCAAAGTCATCAGAAAAGTGCTTCAGGTTTTTCTCAGCCCTTAAGAAGCAAGATCATTTTGAATGGAATGAGGAATGTCAACAAGAACTTAGGAATTTGAAGACATATTTGTCAAATCCACCCCTGTTAGCAAAACCAAAGGCTAGGGAAAGGCTTTTCATCTACCTTGCTGTTTCAGAAGTTGCGGTAAGTGCTGTTTTGATTCGAGAAGAAAAAGGTAAACAATATCTTATCTATTATGTTAGTAAAACTTTGTTAGATGCAGAGACACGATATCTACAATTAGAAAAATTAGCACTCTCCTTAATCATGACATCTAGAAAATTGAGACCATATTTTCAATGTCATCATATTGCTGTTGTAACTGTGTATCCTTTACAAAATATACTACATAGACATGAATTATCAGGGAGGCTAGCTAAATGGGCCATAGAATTAAGTGACTATGAAATCACGTACCTACCCAGAACAATAATAAAATCCCAAGTATTGGTAGATTTCGTGGCTGATTTTAGCCAAGGGATGCAGTTAGAAGCTGAAAAAGAAATTCAGGTACTTAATGGAGCCAATCCAGGAATATGGACCTTATTCACTGATGGATCGTCTAACATTAAAGGTGCAGGGTTAGGAATTGTTTTAGTACTACCTACGGGCGAAACTATTAGGCAGGCTATTAAATGTCACTCTGTAACTAATCATGAAGCGGAGTATGAAGCTGTGATTGCAGGTCTAGAATTGGCACGAGAACTTGTAATAAATCAAGTGGTGATCAAAAGTGATTCTCAGCTGGTGGTTAATCAAATGCTGGGGACTTATACAGCCAGGGAGGTAAGGATGCAGCAATACTTGGAAAAGGTACAAGAATTGATAAAGCAGTTTCAAACTTGGAAGGTCATCCAAATCCCAAGGGATGAAAACATTGAAGCAGATGCCTTAGCCAATCTTGCATCCGCAGTAGATGTAGCAAACGACGCAAACGCCTCAGTCATTCATTTATTTCATTCAGTTCTCGAACCTGATAAGAACAAGGTAAATTTTAATAATTTAACTTGGGACTAAAGAAACGAAATTGTTGCTTTTCTACAGTATGGAACCATCCCGATGACAAAAAGAGAGCATTCACACTTCGAAACAAAGCCACTCGATACTGTTTAAAATAAGGCAACCTTTACCGTAAAATGTTCGGTAGCCCCTTAGCAAGATGCCTCGGACCTTCCCAGACAGAGTATGTAATGGGAGAGATACATGAGGGGCACTGCGGGAATCACGCAGGAGGAATGTCACTGGTAAGAACCCTGATTAGGGCAGGGTATTACTGGCCCAAAATGGAAGAAGAAGCGGAGAGCTTCATGGCTAAATACGATAAATGTCAAAGATATGGTAACAATATGCACCGACCAGCAGAATTATTACATCTGGTTATTGCACCATGGCCATTCATAAAATGGAGAATGGATATAGTTGGACCATTGCCTCAAGCAAAAGGACATGTAAAGTTTCTTCTCGTACTTACTGATTATTTCACTAAATGAGTGGAGGCAGGAGCATTTAAACAGGTGCGAGAAAAAGAGGTCAAAGACTTCATTTTGAGTAACATTATTTTTCGATTCGGTGTACCAAAGGAAATCGTATGTGACAATGGTCCTCAATTTGTCGGAGCTCAAGTCATATAATTTCTCGAAAGTTGGCAAATAAAAAGGATTACATATACACCTTATCATCCAGTGGGTAATGGACAAGCGGAGTCAACAAATAAAGTCATCATTAATAATTTAAAGAAGCGACTAGAGGAATCAAAGGGTAATTGGCCTGAAGTGCTACCCGGAGTTTTGTGGGCATATCGCACAACAACAAAAACGAGCACAGGTGAAACGCCTTTTTCTTTAGTTTAGGGAGTTGAGGCACTAATCCCAGTAGAAATAGGAGAACCAAGTACAATATTCTCACATGCGACACAAGAGTCCAATAACGAAGAGATGCAGGTCAATTTAGATCTATTAGAAGGCAGGAGAGAACCTGCGTTAATAAGAATGGCCGCACAAAAACAAGTGATCGAGCATTATTACAACAGGAAAGCACGCTTGAGGTACTTCAAAATTGGGGACTTCGTACTTAAAAAAGTTTTTCAATTGACAAAGGCAGCCAACGCAGGTAAACTAAGCCCAACCTGGGAAGGACCCTACAGAGTTCGTGATATTGCAGGAAAAGGAGCATATGAATTGGAAACAATGGACGGGAATGTGCTTCCTTCACATTGGAATGCTGTTCATTTGAAGAGATACTACTTCTAATGAAAAACCCACGATCAGGTATCACCATGTTAAATTTAATTTTTTGAATTGTTAAAATTTTACTAACGATTTTAGATGATAGGCAAAACGCTAACCCGTACTAAATGATGAGTCACAACATGTAAGGCCAAATGGAATAAATTAAAATTCCAGGGTTACAATTATTCTGATAGAAATATAAATGGGTTAATCAGTCTTCATCTATAATCGCACCTCCGAGTCCCGTATGTATTTCCTTTTCAGGAAAAGGACCAAGTGAAAGAGGCTATCAGGTGCTCGAGGCTTCATACTTCAACACTCAAACACTTGGGGGACTACATAGTGTACACTGTCACGTGTATAAAAAGTCAAAGAAGATTGAGGAAAAATCAATCAAGCCTAGAAGAATCAAGTGCGGGGTGAAAGTCATGAAGTCATGGCATCCTTCATAATATTCTTTCCCATGAGAACAATGGAGTCACCTCTCAAACCCTTCCTAATATTTTGAAGCTCAAGGGACCCAGTGTACCTCAAAATAGTTAGGGTAAAGACCATGTACTAAAATGGGTTATAAGCAAAAACCATGTATCTGTTGTTCTTCTTTTGTATAAATCTGTTACAAGGAAAATAGTTACGAGAAAGTTATAGATGTAATTCAAATACATGTAAAGTATTACTCAAAACTTGTCAAGGTTCAGAAATAAAAACTTGTCAAAGTTATTGCAAAAAATATGTGTGTTCCTATTTCTTTTATCGTATGATAACACCATTATGAAGTTGAGATGTCTTCTTCATTAAGTGTCAAAATATAAAAAGTCCCTCTTTTATAAAACTCATGTTATTTAGTCTTGAGATTAACAGAAGCATTTTTCAAAGAATAAAAATGCAGACTATTCTTTAAGTCCTTGAAAATAAAAAGGCAAGAATAGAACAAACGGAAGTTTAGTGACAATAAAAACGTCTCAATATTCAAAAACTAGAGACTAAGTATACAATCAGTCATCGAATTGTTTAATGCCCCATAACAAGACTTGGGGACTTGTACTTCTAAAATCAACCCTCAAGTGATAGCCAAGGGTTTGATTACGAAAACTCTCAAAAAAATCCAAGAACTGTAAACATTGTTTTCAAACAGGTACTTGCAAAAAGAGAATTTAAAACAAATGTAAATTTTTATTCGTTAAGAGGAAAGGACTGAAGTAGGATCATCAGCGGGCTCGACTGGAACAGCATCATCAATCAAAGCGGGTTGATCTTCAATAAGAGGCATGGTTGAGCTTGAAGAAGGTGTGTCACCCAAAGTAACTTCAGTATTCATGGGGACTTCAACTGCAGAAGTTTCAGCCTAGGGAGCCTCACTCGCTATAACTTTAGCCACGAGAGTATCAACGCCAGAAACATCACCCACGGGAGCATTAGCTATGGGAACTTCAGCTTCGAAAACTTCATTCGCGGGTGAAGGTAAGTCCAATGGTTTCTGGGCCTTTTCAATGGTCTCCATCACCTTAGCTAATTCTGACTCGTGGTTAAAATTTTATTGACTAGCTTCAACTAAGGCATCATGACGAGAGTTCAGAAAAGCCTAGCTTATATCAACCGCAGCCTTATCTTCAAGAATTTCATAATCTCTTTTCCAAGCAGCAATCTCATTCTTGAGACCTTCATTTTCATCCAGGGCTGAGTTGTAAGAAGCTTGGAGAGAGACATGAGATTTTTTCAAGCCTGCACCTTGTCTTCAGAAGCTCGCAAATCTTCTCGTGCCTGAGTCAAACTTTGCATCAGATCCCCAGCATAAACTTCTTTTTGATTCAACAGAGCTTTCAATTCATGAATTTCCTCATTCACTTTAGTTAATTGCTCTGAGAAAGATGCCTCGAGACGCTCTTTTTCTCGCTCTACTTGACTTGAAGAAGCCCTAATGACTGCCAGCTCCGAGGATAAGGCTCTCACATGTTGTTCAATATTATTCTTGTTCTCTTGCAGATCTTCAATAGTGATTTGTACACTATCAAATGAACCCTTCTAAGTAGCTTCCTCCAACTGAGATTCACGAGCAACCCTCTCTAAATCAAGAATAGCCTCTTCAGAGTCGCGTGCCGCCTTCTCTAATAAAGAAACTCTACTCATCAGCTCCGTACCAATAAGGTTGGCCTGAAAATGATAAGGCAGAAAAGTTAGAATTTGAAAATTTTCTTATTCCGACAAAGTAAGGAAAGAGACATACCTTCAAGGTGGAATGAACTATGTCGTTCATCAGAGTCAAACAACTATGGCTATTCGTTTTTTCCTTTTCAATTGGGCCTATTAAAGGCTCAAGCCAAATATCTGCCTGACCAGATTTCCTCAAGAGGCTGTTGTTGGCAGGAACTTCGATAGTCACGCTCTTCATAGCTATGCTTCTACTTGAGGAACCCACTTATGTATTATGGGCAGTAGAAAGAGGAGTGGTAGAAGAAGTAAAAATTGCAGAGGGAGGTACGGAGGAAGATGGAACAGGTATGGAAGCAGATAGAGTAGGTAAGAAAGGAATCAAAGACACGATAGAAGAAGGAAGGGAAGGAATTGAAGATACAAGAGTTGAAGAGGAAGACAAGGGAGGTTCATCCAAAACAGGACCTAACTCACCACTCTCAAAATCATTAACGAAAAACTGGTTAATCGATTCATGAGTGTCATGAGGGGTGACAACGTCATCATCAGAGACAAGATTAACAGGCACGACAAGAGAAATATGAGGGGAAGTTTCAATTTCGTCAGAAACGATACGTATCCTAACTCTTGGCCTTGTCATTAATGAGCCACCTTCATCTTCTTCATCGGAGCTATCATCATCTGCAGTTTTTCTTTTCAGAATAATATCTTGAACACTTTCCAAGGAAAGTTGGGTTCCTAAATGAGAGGCCGCAACTTTATCAGCAGTAACGCCTATAATAGCAAATCCTGACAAAAAGAAAAGGATGAAAGTTAAAACAATGAACTTTTACATACGACAAAGATAGAAACTCTTACCGTGAGTCTTCACTCTCCAACTGTAAATACTGGAGATGTATTTCCAAGTCCTAGCCTCCATGGGTGCAGCCTTCAACAATTTATCTACCCAACCACGAAAATTAGGAATGCTCTCCACAACTCCCATGGTTGCTAAAGAAAAAAAAGAAGAGAAGAAGAGAACAACATTAAAGAAATTGATAAACTCGAGAGAAAGAGGTACGGGAAAGAGTAAGAAACTTACGTGCAAAATTCCACTTCTTAGGGAATGGAATATTTCCTTCACCCACCAAACCAACTGTGGGGGCAGCAACAAATCGGGCATATCAGCCACGATCTTTATCATCTTCTGGACTCACCAACACTCTTTTACTCCTAGCCACTAAGGTGAAAACACCATTACGAAATAACCTAGGGGAGTAGAGATGAATCGGGTGAGAGAAGGTAAAGTTAACATCTGCTAAGTTAGCCAGGTGTCTTAATCAAGCCACGTCCCTCCATACCAACGGGCCAATCTGTGCTAGACAAACCTTGAAAAAACGACAGAAATCAAGAATCACAGGGTCGATAGCTGGTTTAAACCCAAGAGTAAAAGGGTATGTATAAACAAAAGAAAGCCCAGTCATATATGAAGTAATTCTTTGGTTTGGGTTAGGGACTACAATGGGAAAATCATCCTTCTAGTGGCAATCTTTACGAACTATGGGAGCTAAAAGCTCTATAATCAAAGTAGGGAAAGCATCAGCACGATCCAGACCTTCAATTTGGCTTTAAAGTGATTGTATATCATGGTGAAAGGAAAAACCGTTAGGAATTATTTTCTCTACCAAAGGCTCTTGTAATGGTTCGGAGGTTTCCTTGCCCTTAGAAGACGATCTTTGGGTAAAAGAACCCCTAGTTCTAGAAGAAGAACCAGGGTTAGAAGAAAGCATGGCAGAGCCACCACAACGAGAAGATCCTAAACTACGAAGCCTTCCACCCCTTCTATGTCTGACAGGGGCATTGGGATAATTTTCTAAAGCGGGAGCTTTTCTAGGGTTAGAATTCGAAGAAGGCATGATGAGGAAGAAGATGAAGAGAATAAAGATTTACACATTTCGAATCTTTTAAAGAGTTTTTGTGGTAAAAGTTAGAAGTTAAAACTGTATTTATAAGCAACCGTAAAAAAAGTAAAAAATGCAGTAATAGAAGAGTCACATTAATGGCAACTGGTACTTCGTGAATAGTGGGGCTGTAAAAAGGAGCCTTAAAAAGGGGTGCAAATTGCATAATCAATATGGAGTTGACGCGTGTGAAGAACATTAAATAGATGTGACCATTGAAGCGACAGTCTTATTACAACATTAATGGTGACGAAAATTCTCCTTTTATGAAATCCACTTCCCAAATATTCGACTGACGAATAAATAGAAAGTGGGGGGACTATTTGTATTGGGAAAAATTTACTTTGCATATTAGGGATGACGTCTCATGACACGTGAGCTGGTCAAATAGTCAAAGAGTTAAAGTTATTCAAAAGGCACGAGAAACAATAGACACGAGCAAGGTTAACAGAATAGACACGAGCAAGTTACGCGAGACAGTCAATGCTCGTATCCGTTGAGGGCATTGAAGGGTCAAAGATCGTGAGGAATCAAAAGGAATGAATCTAACAGCAAATAAGAGTCCAGATACAGCATTTAATGAACAGTAAATGCGAGAAACGTTAGAGAATATGTATTTAATGTATATGATTACATAACGTAGCATTTAGAGTCATTAATTGCCCATAATTGTCTTATTATGACAATGGTAAAGTCCGTCTTCCCAAAAATCACTATAAAAAGGGAAGTCATAAATAATTATAGACACAAAACACTATTGGAAAATACATTGATTATTTAGCTTTCATACATTGATACTCTCGAATTCTTTTCTTTATATTCTTTTCCGATTATCAGTAACCCGAATTATTCTAATTCTTAGCTTTGACTAAAAATCTATTTTTTGGCCAAACATCTTGCTTACTGTCATGATCCGGATTTCCCACCCTCGGGAGTCGTGATGGCGCCTACTAATGAGAGCTAGGCAAGCCAATTTTAATTACCTTTCCATTAATGATCTAACCCGTTTTAATAATTAACAGCAAAATATAAAAGCAACAAAATTCAATAATAAGCGGAAGTCTTAGCATTATATAAAACTGAATAGAAATGCAGAAAGTTTAACAGAATTCTCTACCCAAGACTGGTGTCACTGTACTCACGACCTGCTAAGAATACTAAATACAGCGTCTGAAAGAAACCCAAAACTGTTTGTCTCAACACATGAGATAACAAACTAAAAAGAGGATAAGTGAGACGTCGGGTCTGCGAACGCCTGCAAAGCTACCTCTGGTCTCGCTGGACTCAAGGCCTGCTCCCATACTAATACTTTTGCTGCTGCTGTCCGAAACCTGGATCTGTGCAAAATAGCACAGAGTGTAGTATCAGCACAACCGATCCCATGTGCTGGTAAGTGTTTAGCCTAACCCCGGCGAAGTAGTGACGAGGATAGCCTGGACTACCACATAAACTTGTACAATTATATATATACAACGGAATCGAAATATAAGAGAAGTAAATAATATGGGAGGGGAACATGTTGTGGGGAGATAACAGTTTCAAGTATAAACTGACTGATACAAAAGAAAAGCACAACTCATACAACAACAAGAAAGAGAGACCAACTAGTGCACGACATCACCCTTCGTGCTTTTACTCTCATCCTCGCCAAGCAATAGTATACCAAACGTCCACGACATCACCCTTCGTGCTTTTACTCTCATACCTCACATAATATCAATAGAATCGGCACGGAATGGCACATCGTGCGACACGATATCACCCTTCGTGCTTTACTCTCTTTTCTTCACAATAAACAAATAATGCATGACATCACCCTTCGTGCTTTACACTCTTTCCTCACAAGAAGCAAACAATGCACGACATCACCCTTCGTGCTTTAACACTCTTCCTCACCCAAATCAATAACCACAGACAAGGGGAAAGGGAAATAATAAAACAATAATGGAAATCCTGGCAAGGGAATACAAGCAAACAAATAAAAAACCCGGCAAGGGCACAACATCAATAATTAACTACGTCCCGACAAGGGAATAAATCATTAACTCTTTCTCTTTCTTTCACTTTCATATCATAGTGCACATTACCACTTGAGCCAATGCTCCAAGGATTTACTTACCTCATATACCTTCACAATTTGCATTTTTAACTCGAGCCAAGTCTCCACGAAGTTTAAAGATCACAATTTACTTTCACAGGATCTTTACAACATATAGAAGTAATCAATTATGCATGGAAAATATAACAATAATCCCAACTATTTGCAAAATAAGGACTCACGGCCATGCTAGACACCAATGTATAGATACTCGTCACCATGCCTATACATCGTACTCGACAATTAGCAAGTATCAAATAAGACTCAACTCTTATTCCCTCAAGCTAGGGTTAAACCAAACACTTACCTCAACTTCCACGGCCAAATCAATCCACAAACAATCGTTTTTCCTCTCGAATTCGACTCTAACTCAATCGAATCTATACAATAATGACTTCATAATATCAATATATGCTAAACAAATCAAACCCAATGTCTAATTATAGATTTCCAAGCTTTCTTTCCAAAAATTCCAAAATCGCCCCGGGCCCACTTGGTCAAAACATAAGGTTCGGACCAAAATCAAATCCCTCATTCATCCACGATCCCCAATATATAATTTGTTCTCAAATTCGATCCCAAAACAAGGTCTAAATCAAGAAAAAGTAAAAAGCCCTAACTCTACCTATTTCCCCCAATTTCTACCATAAATTACATGTTTTAGGCTTAGGAATTCAACAAATATTGATGGAAAATGAAGAAAACGAGTTAAGATGTACTAACCCAAGAAGTTTTGGTAAAAGGGAGCTTCAATGGACGCCTAAAGACCTTGGAGAAGAAGGAGCTTGTGTGTTTTTATGAAAGTCCCGTAACTATACTGTTCTGGAAATTTAAAATATAATTGGGCAAAATTGCTCTATGCGATCGTGGGAAAGGGGTTGCGATCGCATAGGGTAAATGGAGGTTGACCATTGCGATCGTATAAGGGGTATTGCGAACGCATAGAAGAAACGAGGCTAAAATTCCCAGGTTTGGTTTAATACTTTGCGACAACGGGAGAAAGGATGTGTTCGCACTGAAGGAACTGGGCTAAGCTATGCGATTGCGGGTGAGTCTATGTGATCGCATAGAACAAATGCGGACACCTAGACGTTTAATCTACGCGATCGCGGAGCTACCTATGCGATCGCATAGAACTGAATACCAGAACATCAGGACTGAAACTTCTGCAATTTTTCTAAGTTTGAAACCACCGTGAAACACCTATGAAACACTCCCAAGCCCTCGGGGCTCCTAACCAAACACATACACCAACTCAACAACATCTTACGAACTTAACCGTGCGATCAAATCACTAAAATAACATAAAAAATAACGAATCAAACCTCAAAATCACTAGTTTTTTCTCAAACTTCATTAACTTTTAAATTTAGAGTTTTAAGTTCGAAACACGTCAAACGACGTTCGATTCCAACCAAACTTCACAGAAAGTGCTTAAACCATATATAAGACTTGTATCGGGCGCCGGAACCAAAATACTGGCCCGATACCATAGTCTTTTAATCATATTTTATTTCCAATTTCCTTAATAAATTCAGAAAAACAATTTCACTCAAAAATTTATTTCTCGGGCTTGGAACCTCGAAATTCGATTCTGGGCATACGCCCAAGTCCTATATTTTCCTACGGCCCCTCCGGGATAGTCGAATCATGTGTCGGGGTCCGTTCGCCCAAAATATTGACCAAAGTCAAATTTAATCAATTTAATATTTTTCTCACAAAATTCATATTTAAGCTTTCCGGCTACACGCCCGGATTGCGCACACAAATCGAGGCAGCCCCAAATGAGGTTTTTAAGGCCTCCGAAGCACGGAATAAATAGAAAACAAGTGATGACCCTTTGGGTCGTCACACTTACTATACCAGTCAACCCCACAACTGTAAAGTCACCGCAATTATTTCTCTACTCGTGCAATAGTGCGAACAGTGCAACATTCACTTTATGGGAAATGTTCTTGTACGAAACAGACTTGCAACATTCAAGTGATGTCACTTATGTAATATTAACATGAAGCAAAAGGAAAAAACATCACACTTGCACATCCTAGAAATTCATCAAGCTTTCTCTTAAGTGTGTGTGAATCTGGCCAATGACTTTCAAGGGCATCAAGAACAAAGAACAACATAACGAAGGAGCAGTTTCCTATATTGAGTCATTATATGTCCTTAATTGTGTTGCACCTTTGTTAAATTGATTTACTTGTGATTCCTACTTACCTTAGTGAGAAGCATTGTGTGGGAAACCTTTTGTAAAACCATAAACCTTGAGTTTGTGTCTTGGCTAGACTTAGTCGAGTTGTAAGCTTTGTAATAGAGTTATTACAAAGGGGCTTGTAATAGAGTTGTTACAAGTTAGTAAGGGACTAAGAGGTTAATTCCTAGGTTACAATATGTTGTAATTTGAAGTTTGCTCAGAAGCAAAGTTGAAATCCTACGAGGGTATGATCACGCCCAACTATGCCTTATAAAAAGGACAATGCAGTCGTTGCAAATATAATCCGGTTTACAAGTCCGGAGTCGAATCTCACAGAGAACTAAGGTTTAGCTGCAGTTGTTCACTATCACCAAGAAGACAAGCTTGAACAATTCCTAACTTATAGATATTAAGATTCTTGTGTTTAAATAATTAACTAACAAATTAAACTACTAAATTA
>MU666905.1:0-35302 GCA_026770625.1 Nicotiana glauca
ATATATATATATATATATATATATATATATATATATATATATATTTATTTTTTTTCAGTGGAAAATAAAACAAACTATTTTAAAAAATAAAACTCCTTTTTTTTATTGACACATAAAACAAACTATAAAAATATTTTTTCTCTTTTTTACTGGAAAATAAAATAGACTATTTCCAAAATAAAACTTTTTTTTTTTCTTTTCATCGGTAAATATATATAGTTTTTCCATTTTCTCAAAAATTCGGCAAAGTTTCAACACTACTTGGACATTATTTTTTTTTCTTCTAAAAAAGAGTAGTTATATCTCTACACGGTTATTTTTTCTTTTTCACAATTTTTTCAAAATTCCAGATTTCACAAACCGGTCAGCATGCAAGTCTGAAGCAAATAAACGCGCAAAACAAACAAGATGCAGCAGGATGATCTTTTCATTTCAGGTTACCTGTCCTAGACGGACTCAACCCATGTGTTGAGTCCCCTAAGTCAAATGCAACATGATGCAAATAAGCGTTCCTACTAGGGATCCGGCATGAGGTTTTGTTATACTAGGTTAAAACCTGGGTGTTTGTTCTAGACCTGGCTTACCCGAGTGAAAAACTCGAGCCGAGGATGGGAACTGCGTACCGGTAACCAAAAGATCATCCGGCTTTGCAACTCCTCCGAATCCTCGTTCTATTTTGGGATATGACATAAACAGAAAGAAGTCACGACCAGCGTGCACTCCTCGGAGGTAAGAAGAGAAGGTTTCGGCATAATTTATATACACAGTTCAAATAATATTAAAGCGGTAAAGCATTTAGCACATATAGCATGAAACATGTAGAAAATCAGATAATATACACTCCAAATACAGCAAATATACCAAGCTCGAATTCATGAACCCTGAACCAAAGTTCTGGGTTGTTGTCCCCAGCAGAGTCGCCAGAGCTGTCGCACCTCCTTTTTGCGCACACCTACCCCGAGAGATAGTGTACAAGGGAGTTTTTCCATTTTAAGCGACATTAATCGAATCGAAATTATTTATTTATTTAGAGTCACCACTTGGGATAATTTATTTGGCTTTTGGTGTCCCAAGTCACCGGTTTATCTTGAATCCCAATTCGAGGAAAATATTCGACTTTCCAAATGAAGTCTGCGAACCAGAAATTCTAAGGAATTCTGTTAACCCGAGGGAAGGTGTTAGACACCCCCGGATCTCGTGGTTCTAGCACGGTCGCTTAAATTGTTGTAATGGTTAACCATCTGATTTTAATACATGTTATAACTTATGTGCTTTTATTAACTTTAAACCGTTATTATTATTATTTTTAATAGAATTGCAACGTCGTGAAAACGCGTTTCGAACCACGTCGCAATCAATGCGCCGTGGTTGTTGACACATTTCGACTTCGTTGAGATTTGGATTTGGGTCACATAAATACGCACCCGAGTATAGGAATGTAATTTTTTGGAAATCGCGCCTAAAGAATCTAACGCCTTATTATTCTGGGGAAGGTCGTGAAATTTGCTAAACGGCTCATCCCGAATTCTAAGAATTTTAATATATACATTTAACGAGGGCCCCGCAATTTACGTATTTTGTTTAGCGAGGCTCATCCCGTTTTATTATTTTAAAGTGCAAACCTAGAGCAATCTATAGTTTCTACTTAATTTATCTCTAAAATAAAAGAAATACCCTAATTAATTTGTTACTGGACTGATGCAAACTAGGCAATATTTATGCACCAACATCCAACCATTGGGCTCCGATGTAAACCCAACGGAGGGAATATAAAATTAGATATACACCATGAAATCGGCCCAAACAGGCCTTGGCCCAGGCTTAAATGAGAAAAAGGGGTCAAACAATCCAAGTTTAATTATAATGAACCTACTAATCAAACCATGAAAAAATAACACTATCTAAAATATAACAGAATTGTTGAATTGCAAATCCATAGCAGAGAATAGGCTTCAATTTTCATTTCAAGTTCAACAGGTAAAACTACATAAGTGTGAATTCAAACGTGTACCTGGATTTCGAATATAACAAAAACGGAAGAGAAGGAAGTCAGCAGCAAGGAAGCAACAAGCAGTACTCTCAATCACAGCAATGAAACAGCGGAGATAGACAACAACCCAGAAAATAAATTTGACCAACCCAGGAGGAGTTCAAAACTTAAACATAACTAATAAATCAACCAATAGACCACTTGAATGCACCCAAAGTTAGAAACTCAGATTTCTTAGCTTAAACTCTCTTCAACTCTCAAAAGAAACTCTCCAAAATTAAATTCTGTCCCTGTATACTGAGTATATCCAGAGTGTATATCGAGTGTATACTGCTCTCTCCTCTCCCTTCTTTTTTTTCTTCTCCTCCTATTTTTCTCCTCTTTTTTGAACCCCCTTCTTCCTAAATTTTCTCTTCTATTTATAGCAATTCTTTTCGAAATTTTTCAGATTTTTGTTTTATATTTTATTATTTTACTATTTTTTTTAATTAAAAGAAATCCCACTTACAAAATGCTTTTATTTTTATAAAAAGAAATCCCACCTTTCTTTACTTTTATTTTTTAAATTAAAACTTTAATTACTTTTATTTTTTTAATTTTCCACTTTCTTTTACTTTTGATATTTTTAATTTTCAGCCACTTTTAACTTTTATTTTTCTAATTCCAACTTTCTTTCCTTTTTCAATTATTTAAAACCAACCGAAATAAATTTTTTTTAATATTTTCGGATTTTTAAAAAAATAATAATTTAAATAATAATAATAATAATAATAATAATAATAATAATAATAATAATAATAATAATAATAATAATATTAATAGTAATAATTGACCTTTTAAAATTTATATTTTTATCCTATAAAAATAATGAAACAAAAGCTAAAATACGTAGAGTGAAAAATTTAAATACGGTAAAAAATTAGATATTCACATCAGTTATTTTTAGACTTTACATTGTCACTTATTAATTTTTTTTTTCTATAAGCTATAAAGCCAATCATTGTCAAGACCAACAGATTCAATTTTTCAAATTATTTGATCATTGTTAATAAAAGTATTTTTATGTTATTTGTTTGTTTTTAGTATTAGGCTATAGAAATAATAATAAAAATAAGATATTTCCATGAAACCCTCAAATATCATAACAAGGTATATATCTAGACTTCCATGGACAAGATTTCTTCTTTTATTGAGCTAACTAAATATGATCAACAATCATTATTTTCAAGAACTAGTATTTTTTTCTTCAATTTTAATATTATAAGTCAAATATATTATTTGAAAATATTTATATTTTAAAATTATTTATTTAATTGTATGGGTACACGCGCAAAGCGCGTACCCTAAGACTAGTACTATATTAAAAGTACGAAGGTCCTTAGCGAAATGTTGTTCGCCTTTTTTATCCTTTCAAAATAGATTTCATATTGGATAGAATTGTAATTTAAGTTATTTTCCTAATTTTAAGATTTTAAAATCAATTAAAATTTGACTTATTAATTCTTTCTCTATTTAAACTATGTATATACTCCAAATATTTAGGACACTCAAATCAATTAAAAAGTTACCTATATAGATCGAAAAATATATAACCAAAGTTGTTCACACGATGAAAGAAAACTTTATCAGGGGACCAATTATCTTCAAGGAGGTCCATGTTATTATTAGTTTAACTTTTAATAACTAAATATTTGTAGTCTTACACAACTTTTCTTAATATTTTTTAGAGAGTTCAATGAGACTGAAACCAAATTTAAATATAGTATGTTCTATACCACGTGCACACAATTTTACGAAGAAATTTGGGAATGCCGTTTTGATGTTGGTTGTTTAATTATGACCACGCTTACAAAAATGACAAAATAAAAACAATTGATTACATAAATTAGAAAAGTATACAAAAAAATTATTTTAGTAACAATCTTCTCATGAAAATATTAGAAAACAATTAGAATTTTCTTTTCGAATCAAATTAGACTAACTTTTAACAGTTCCAGATTAAAATATAAAAATTTATTACACACAAAAGAAAACTAGCACACTAAATCCGTGAAAATTAATTGAAATAATAAACTCTATTTTCTATTTTTACATGAAATTTATACTTCTACTCCTAGGATAGTATCAACGTCTTATGCCAGTTAGATGGCGTCTTGTTTATGTCTTTTTAGAATGAAAATAAGAATATATAGCTTTTACAATAATAAAATAAAATAATTCTAAACCTTTAAAGTTATTTGATCTTGTTGAAACTAAAGAGGATGCATGGCTTATAAAATTATAGTAATAAGATTATAAAACTGAAATGATTTTATGTTAAGTATATTGACTGAGATGATTGAGAACTCTTGTGGGACAAAGTTTCTTCTTTTGTTGAGTTAGCAAAATAGAATCAAGAATCATAAATTTGAGGAACTTAGAATTTTTTCTTTGACATTTTTTATGATTCAAGCACAAATTTAATATAATTTTTAAAAATTTATACCCGTTGAGATAAAATACACGCGGAACGCGCGTATCGTGAAACTAGTCATACTAAAAGAACGAAGTATTAAATTTCAAAATTTTAACGATAAAGTTAAGTATTTTAAAATTATAAATAAATAAATAATAAAATCCTAGATTTCCTAAACCCTAAAAAGACGTAGTGTTATTTCCTCTCTTTCACTTTAATAGAGGTGTGTTTGATTTTCTTTTTCTCCCTTAATTTTGTTGTCGCAAGCAAATTCAAATGTGCTTGTTGAATATAATGTATTGGTGTTGGATATGTAATAAGTTCCATTGAAATTTTTTTGAGTAATTTATTTTGACTTTTGACTTTTATAAATAAAATATTATTCTATTTTTTTAGTGTTCGTGTTCTATTGTAATCTATTGGAATAATATCAAAAGTTATTAAGTTTTATAAAAGCTTTCCGTCTAACAAGATATCATTTGACTTGCAAATATTTATTTTTTAGATAAGAACTTAAATTAAATAAATATGATAAATATTTCTAAAAAACAGTGGGCGACCCGTGGGAGCCCACATCCCACGTAGGATTGGGCTGGCTTAACCAATTTAAGACCCTTCAAAATAGTGTGTCGATCAAGCCCAGACCATCAAATGCCAAGACCCGTGTGGGCTGGATCGGGCTGGGTGACCCATATTGACAGCTCTATGTATAACTATGTATAAATATAGAGAAATTTTCATAAAGCACTATCTTTTAGTAGTAATTAGCCATTTATAGATACCGTTTGCTATATTATGGATTATAGATACCTTTTT
Organism: Nicotiana glauca; assembly: GCA_026770625.1. Lineage (NCBI taxonomy): Eukaryota > Viridiplantae > Streptophyta > Magnoliopsida > Solanales > Solanaceae > Nicotiana > Nicotiana glauca. The sequence continues at coordinate 5,262 of MU666905.1, forward strand.
TTGTGGTTATAAGATGTATTTGATGTATTTAAGCTATTGTATTCATGAATACAGTAGCAAAAATATGTGTGAATCAGGAAAGTCCAGCTAATCAGTTGTTTTATTCGAGTGTATTCGACTGTATTCATGGAGTGAAACATGAGATTATAGATGGACAGATTATTGTATTCGACTGTATTCACGGTGTGAAATAGGGGGTTACACTATTTTTAAAACAGAAAGTGAATCAATTAACATAATATACTCCTAATATAACTCAACAAACTCAATTATAATACACAAATTTTGTATTTTTCAGTTATTAAAAAGATTCTCAACTGCAAAATACCCCAAAAATATAGCAATCTTCAGAGAAATTATATAATACATCTGAATAAATAAATCATATTAATTAAAAAAATATGAATACATTCATGGCATATAGCGAGACAATGGATACAGTGAAATAGATAGAATATAGAGGGATACATTGAAATACAATGAGAAAAAAGACATTGAACAATGAAATACATGGAATACATCGATGTCACAACCTGGATTTTTCACCATCGGGAGTCGTGATGGCGCCTACTGTTGGAGCTAGGCAAGCCAAGCATTTAAACATTTACGGGTAACAACACAAAAATAATAAAATAACGAGTCTTCAAATAAAAGCGGAAGTCTTTTATAACATAAATAACTGGAAACCCAAAATGCGGAAGTTTAATATTTAACTACCGAAGACTGGAGTCGCTATCTCACGAACCTCTAAAGAGTACTACAAATGAGTCCGAATAGAAAATACATAATGTCTGTCTCGGTACAATAAAAACAAACAGAAAATATAGAAAGGGACTTCGTCCTGCGAACGCCAACTAGGCTACCTCGTAAGTCCCTGGACTGAAATCAGCTCCCGCTCAGTGCTACTACTGTGATCCAAAAGCTGCTCCGGTACCGCGATCTGTGCAAAAAGCACAGATGTGTAGCATCAGCACAACCGACCCCATGTGCTAGTAAGTGCCTGGCCTAACCCCGACGAAGTAGTGACGAGGCTAGATAGGACTACCGAATCAATCTGTGCAGTTCAGTATATATACATATGCAATAACAGGAAAGGATGCCGAAACTAAGTAGTAAAAAGGGGAGGGAAGCATGCTGTGGGGGAGTACAATTCAGATATAAAAGTCATCAACTTAAGTAAGAAATAAGGCACAACAATAATTAACAAAAAGGCAGGGAAATCAACAATTGCACGACATCAACCTTCATGCTTTTACTCTCATCCTCACCCAAAGCAATCAAATAAAATGCACAGCATCACCCTTCATGCTTTTCCTCACATAACTCCCATTTCATGGCACGGAATCAAGACATCAAAACATGGCACGGAATGTTCCTTCGTGCATAAATAATAAAAAATAACACGGAATATTACTTCATGCATAAAATAATCAACAATGGCACGGAATGTCCCTTCGTGCATAATATAATCAACAATGGCACGGAATGACCCTTCGTGCATCATCACTCTTACTCACCCAAACAACAATCACAACTAATCGGGCGAGGGAAATAAGAAATAAAAAGAAATATCCCGACAAGGAAAAAAAATACAATTAAACAACTAAATCCCGGCAAGGGAGATAATCACATCTCTTTCTAATTCTTTCATTTCTTACTCGATAGTATTTTTATCGTTTGATCCAGCGCTCCAAAGAATTCACAATTCATCATTAATCCTCAAACTTTGCACATTATATAGAAAATCATTAACTAACTTGGAAGAGTCCCAAAGTATACCAAAACAAGTACCAACAAAGACCCACGGTCATGCTAGACATCGGTGTATAGATACTCGTCACCATGCCTATACACCGTACTCGATCATTTAGCAAATAACAATTAATAATACTCTAATCCTATTCCCTCAATCCAAAGTTAGATCAAACACTTACCTCAAATACTCCAAAAATCCACTCAAGCCTCTAGTGTAGCTTTACCCCTCGAATTCACCACAAAACCTCTCGAATCTAGTCACAAATTACTTGAATGTATCAACAAATGCTAATTGAATCAACTTGAATGCATGAAAAATGAATTTCCCAAAGTTTTACTCAAAAATTTCTAAAATGCCCCCGGGCCCATGTGGTCAAAACCCGAGGTTCGAATGAAAACCCGGTTACCCATTCCCCCACGAGTTCATATCTATGATTTGTTTTGAAATCGGACCTCAAATTGAGGTTCAAATCCCCAATTTTAAAAAAACCTAGGTTCTACCCAAAATCTCCATTTTCACCCATGAAAAACCTTGATATTAAGATGAAAACATGATAAATGATGTTAAAGATTGAAGAAATTAAGTGAAAATCAACTTACAAATAGAATGAGGAAGGAAGGGTTCTTGAAAAATCGCCAATGGGCATTTGGGTTTGAGAGATATGAAAAATGAGGCTTAAAATCGTCTAAGTATGAAAATTGCAGGTTGCAGATACGGGAATTGCGAACCTGAATTCGCAATTGCGAACCCACTAGACTTGGGAAATGCGAGAAAAGAGTTCGCATTTGCGAACCCTGCCCAGATGCCCAGTCTTCGCATTTGCGGAATTTTGTTCGCATTTGCGAAAAATCCTTCGCTTTTGCGATCCCAGGCGGACCTGACTAACTTCGCATTTTGCGAAGCAGACTTCGTATTTGCGATACTCGGATTTGCGAGCCAATACAAAGCTTGCAGGTCTGAAGCACCTGTTGCAAATCTGCAGCCCAAAGTTTAAGAAAAACAACTCGACACCTATCCAAAACTCACCCGAGCCCTCGGGGCTCCAAATCAAATATGTACACAATCTCAAAAAATATCCTACGGACATACTCGCGCGATCAAATCGCCAAAATAACATCATATACATAGAATCAACTCCAAAACTCATGATTTTATTCTAAACTTCAGAAACTTTCAAACTTGGAACTTATGGTCCGAAACACGTCAAACGATGTCCGATTTCGACCAAACTTCACAGAAAGCGCTTAACACATATTTAAGACTTTTACCGGGTGTTGGAACCAAAATACGAGCCCTATACCATAGTCTTTTAATAAATTTCCATTTCCATTTTCCTTAATAATTTTAGAAAAATAATTTAACAGAAAAATTCTTTCCTCGGTCTCTAGACCTCGAAATTCGACTCCGGGCACATGCCTGAGTCCCATATTTTTCTACGGACCTTCCGGGACCGTCCAATCTCGGGTTCGGATCCGTTTACCCAAAATGTTGACCAAAGTCAACTTTAATCATATTAATATCAAAATTCTTTAAATTTTTCACAGAATTCACATATTTCAATATAAAAGCTTTCTGACTACGCGCCCGGACTGTGCACGTAAATCGAGACAAGTATAAAAATGAGGTTTTTAAGGCCTCGGAAGCACAGAACGAATGAGGAAACAAGTGATGACCCTTTGGGTCGTCCCAACCGAGATACATTGAATTACAATGAAAAAAAAGATAGTGAATACAATGAAATACATAGAGATACAACGAGATACATTGAAATGCTCTTAAAAAAAAGGTAATAGAATCTTCAAATTGCTCAACCCCAAACTTCAGATGACCTATTTTCATCGACAATTTTCGACGACCCATCGAATTCCGACCATGATTCCATAAGCAACGATGAGAGAAAGAAGAAGAAAACGAGAAATCACAGAAATCAAAAATCAGAAATCAGAAATCAGAAATCAGAGATTCCGATTTTGATATTCGTGGACATGAATAATACGCCAACTCCAGTATGTTTCTTCTTCTTCTTCTTCTTCTTCTTCTTCTTCTTCTTCTTCTTCTTCTTTTCCGATTTTGATTGTTTTCGTAAAATTTCAATTTTGATGAACTCCAAGGCTGTGATTTCTCCTTAATTAAATAGCACGCATTTACGCCAAAATTTATGTTGTTTTCTTCTTCGTCTTCAATTGCTTGCTTTGTGCATATTTGCAAGCACAAACAAAGCAATAATGTTGGTCGCCTTCTTCGTCTTCAAACTTATTAAGGTTTTGATGAATTTTTGTTTCGTACTAAAATGCTGTTTCAATAATCAATATCAGTATTGCCTTTATTGAAATTATTTTGGTTAAGAAGAAGAGGTCCACGAAATTTTGGAAGAATGGGATGTATCAAAGTAGAGAGAGAGAAAAAATTGTAACTGATTAGCGTATTTAGTGGCTTAGGTGTAGGAGGAAACAAAAATTAAATATTTTGCTACAAACCTTAAAAGGTATCTATAGAATATAATTTTTTTAAATGATATTTATTTAAAATAAATAAGGTGTTGACCTTTGCTATAGAAGGTAAAAATTCCATAAATATATAATTTATATATACCAATTAGGTCGTAAACACTAAATCCAATCTACTTGCGTAAAAAGCTGTATTGTTTTTCCTTTAATGATAAACATGCTTACCCAACTCATTGTTTTTTGGTTTTCATCTAATGATAAATATACATATTCCTAGTGAATTACTCAAATCACAAGCTACTTATATACACTATTGTTGTTGCAAATATGAAAGAGATTCATTGATTATACGAATTTTGCATGTATCAATCAAATTTGAGTGTGGCTGATGAGTGAAAGATGGTGGGCACAGTGATGTTAATTGATGCAACATCACAGAAAAATCAATTTCATGCGGGGGCGGAGCAAGAATTTTAATTTTATGGGTTCTAAATATTATAATAACGACTTCAAGTACTTATAATTGGATTCTAAATTTAATATTTGTAGCTGTTTAATGTATTTCTTTACACAAATATATTCTTTGAGCAAAAACTACTAAGTTTGACAGAATTAGTACTCGCACTTCTAGCTCCGCCCCTGATTTGATGTATCTAAGCTCTAAAGATTGTTTTTAATTTAAATGATATTCTTGATAACAAAAGGTATTATAGTGCCAATTTCTTTAGAACAATTAATTAGAAGCATCAATTAATATGGTGGCCAAAGCTTGGACCTTATTGTGATTTTTCACGAATATTTCTGAAAAGAACTATCAAGGAACAAAATATGCCATGTAGCATCCTACTAATTAATAAGTAACCAAATGAGAACAAGTTTTCAATTTTCTCTCAATTTTATTTGATGGTGATGCTATGTTTTTTTCCTTTTTCATTGGATGAACCTCATCTTCAAGCAAAGGTGAAGAAAATATAACTTTTTTTTGCCTCTTACCTTGGATGCTATGTATCTCTTACCATTTTTTTTTTGTGCCTTCAAGAGTTTTCTTTTGTTGTGCTTCTTAGATTTCTTATCATATTAGGAAATGACAAATGATAATGTATGGGTCAAAATCAGATCAGAGAAATTCGGTATGCGGAGGCATAAGGTCGAGGTCGGACAGACTTAAGGCTGAGGTCGGACCGTCATCAATAAAACCGAGGTCGGATAGTGATGAAATAACTGGTTTGCTTTAGAATCCTCAAACTGAATATTCCCTCTAATTGTACTTTTTTAGGATTTTCTATGGATACCCTTTATAAATAAAAGGGAGGACTTCCCAAAAGGGGGCTAGCTCTCTCTTTCTCTCCCTCTCTCCAGAAAACATTTAAACATACCTCTTCAAAGAGATTAGAGTATCTGTGATCCCAGATCTTCATGAGATCCAAAAAAGGGTCTTAAGGTTCTTGTATCTGTTATCATTCGTCTTTATCAAATGAAAGAGTATTTGCTCTACTCAGGATTTGCTGAATCTTTTCCTTTATTTACATTTTATTGCTATTTAATATTACTCAATGCATCTTTCTTTATGCTATTAAATTTGGCCATAATTATGGCCAATATTTATACTCAACTATGTTTTTCTATTCATATTATTCATCTCGGATCTAAAGTTAATTATCTTTAACTAGGATTTACCCCTTCATCTTTGATTGATTTATTCAAAGGAATTCCTATATCTTTTGAGTCAAACAGATAATACTATTTTTTTTCCTTTATCTAATGACTGGTGAAGAGGTAGCCTGGGCAAACGTGAATAAAATTAGATTATTTTATTATATATCGTGTTACCCTTCTGATTCTATGATGAGTATGGCTTATTACTTTTCCGAATTTTTTGTTAATTGTTCTTTGCAAGTACCAAAGTGAGATATAAAGTAATACAACTGTAAATAAAGGTATTGTGACAATATGAATTGGAACCAATTTAGATTGAAATCACTAATCACGTATGCATGTATCCAAGGCAAATCAACAAAGAGTAAAGTATTCTAATACAGGAGTAATCACCAAAACCTAGCTTTGGGTTCTACATGTAATTATAAAAATACGTTTAACCATTTGATTACAAGTACCACTACATGAACCCTAAATAATTTAGCTAGTTTTACTGTATAACAACATTCTATTTCCCTTTTTCGTCAAATTTTAGTAAGACAGGGAAAAAAATTTCATCTAATAAATATGTATTATTAAAGTTTCCTATTTAATTAGTTTTAGGGAGTAGCATTTATGTTTAATCAAGATAGCTTAAGATTATTCAAACTAAATAATGGGTTAGGAAATGATGGGCCGAAAAATTAATGGTCCCCCATCTCTCACGTCTGCAGTTAATATGCAGAGTCCTAACAAAGTTGTCATATTTTCCGAGTTAGGCAAGTGTTCTCATATTTAATTACAAAATGTGGCTGAAATGACTGAAAATATAATACTAATAATAACTATGTAAAAGTCGGCAAGCATGTTCACATGAAAGAGTATTTTAGGGAAGAAATGTTTACCTTCATATACCACCTATGCAAATAAATAAATTTGTTACCTTCCCGCCATAACGGATGGCAAACTATAACAGTGATATACAAAACTGATGAACATGTGTATTCATGTGTTATGTTGCTAAACTTGCCATTCTATTTTCGATGAAGAAAACTTGTTATTCTTCACAGAGAAAACAAAATAAAAATATATGTGTTTGTTACCCTATTCATTTTTCTTGCAGTTTCTTCCCTTTCAGGAACACACTCCTAGCAATATCAGCTTAGCGACTTAATACTTTAAAGCTACTTCAGTAAGCAAGTGACCAAGCAAGCCACCATTTTAGCAATTGAGAATGCTTAAATAGAGGAAAATAAAATGTCTTAAGCGACAAAGACACTGAAGAGATCATGATTGCCTTCTAGCTCATAATTGCAGTTCCGCATCATACCTCCTCTGGTTAAACAAATATGTCTAAGTGTACGGTAACACAAATACCCTTAAAACATCTTCGAGTGGCAAACTACTAATATTATAAGTAATTTAGAAGAAGGTCGCAAGGGTTCAGTTGCTCGCCACAAAAAGAAAGAGCGCAGAGCCCCGACATGTTCTTTAATACAATAGTTTTACCAATCAGCATTTTTCCCTTTTCCCGTGTGTTTTTCTCTCTTTTCCTCACTTCTCTTCCCTCGTCCAATTTCTCAAGCCCTAATCCAAATCAACTCCACAAAACAAGTGAAATATGTCAAAGATTATTTCAATTTGTTCTCAAACTCCACCATTGTTCCTTATTTAGCAACGTAAGGAGCAACTCAAATATATATTCAGAATTGCAGTATAGAAGTAGTTACAATATGGAATAATTCATTCAGGCAAATGAGCAAACAGCTTATGGCCATGTCTATGCACTATCCTACTTAAGCAAGAGAGCTCATGTTCTCCCAGATTTTCAGATAAAAAGAAGCAACAATAATTCCAGAACACAGGAAAAGGAAAAGAAAAAACTGGAAAAAATAAAACTCACCTAATAACACAGAGGAATATTACACAACACCAACTCGGAGAACAATATGAGAAAGTAAAATAAATCATCAAGTAGCTTTAGCGAAAATCGGACAGATGAAAGGAAAGTGAAGAAGAAGATTGAAATTAGCCAGAAGAGCCAACAGTAAATAAACCTGTGGTGTCTGCCACGTTTTACCAATCCTCATGTGCCGCTCCCGGAAAAACATATCCGCTTGGACAACGGGAAGCTCTTCAACCGAGCCTTATGACAAATACGGAATTGTTGGAGTCTTATTGGTTTTTTTACTACAAGTTAGTTACTCGATCATTTTCTATCAAGATTTGGTCATTTTATCTTCCATAAACTACTACATTTTGTCTTCATCATAACCGGAGAAGGAAAGGATACAGGAAATGACATTGATGAACACACACAATCCACACAACTGGGCTAGTGTTTTAACGTCTATGATTTCCCTCAACACAGAAGGAAAGAAATCATAAAATGGTTAAGGGGAAAGCTAAGAGAACAATTGAATTGAACCTACACCTATTGAAATACACTCCCTCTTTTTCTATTTTATATAACAATGCTTAATTAAGCACACGACTTTGTATATTAACTTAATTTATATGTCTTATTAGTTATTGTAAAAAGAATATTGAACAGTAGTTATTGAAAAGTTTGAAAGCAAATCTAACCATTCCGTGTTCAGAAACCACTAGCGGCTAGCTCGACTAATCTAGATTCGCATACCATATGGAGCATGAGGGAGAAGCGCTCCCTATAAGAGATTTCTCCATTTCCTGATGTCGAACTCGAGACCTTTGATTAATAATAGAGGAATCTCATCCATCTTACCACACCTCTCGATGATAAAAAAGAAACATTATTTTTAAAAATTAGTTTAGCTTGTTTACAACCTCAAGGTTCTGAACAGACATGTCAGCCAAAAACAACTCAAATTGGCCTAATCAACGTCTTGCCAATCCAGTAGATTTCAGCCAAGAAAAAACACCAAAATTATCTCACACTATATATCCATTCTTCAAGTAGAGTATACCATCAAAGAGTGTAATGGGATAAATAGAAACCAGATATTGAGCCTCCGGATGGAGAAACTCAAGAACACTTGTCTCTTTAGTGTGCGCTACGTGGCATGAATCCAAATTAGTCGCCACTGAGTTTCGGATACCGAATTCAAATATAAAAAAGGGATCTTTTACACAAATAGCCATATTCATTGTTTACTGTTTGTAGCCATATATATAGATTATACACAATTATACACATATAGTACATAAATTATGTATATATTATATCTCCGCTGGCTATCTTTAGTTTAAGCGACTAGATGAATGATTATTTGAGTTAATTCTTCTATAAAAAATAGCAAAAACTCTACACTGCTGTCTTAAGCTGGACCATCATTAAATTGTCTTCATTTTCCAAGTGGTAGCTAAAGGAGCAGTCATCAAAGTACATATAGCGTTGCTAACTTTTCTGCTTAGTGCTTAATTAAGTTTTATAGACACTTGGACCAGCTACTCAAAAGTTCATTCAAGAAATATTCATATATGCTCATAGGCGTACGTAGTGTTATAGTGCCGAGTTCATCTGAATCCAATATTTTTGGCGTGGAGTATAAATTTAGAGTAAAAATTCATTAAAATTGCAATACATAGTGGGTCTGAAACCATAATTTTAAGAATATAATAGGTATACTACTAAGAACCTTAAATATTAAACTCATCCACCTCTGTATATGCTAATATTTGGTCAGAAATATCATCAGTTGACATTTCAAGATATTCATAACAGGCATAAGATCAAACCGAAAAATTCCATTGCATGGAGTAATATAGAAAGATTACTTGGATAAAAAAACTGAAGAATGTTTCAACATCACCCTGGTTACAAGTAATGACTAGTAACTTGCTCCTCATTGATTCTCAGAGAAAACTAGTTTGCAAAAAATTAAGGTATAATCATACCAAAATGTTGCAGTCCTAGGCGTTAAATTCATCATTCGATGCTTACCCAGAGTAATTTGAAGCGGACGGGGCTCGGCAGGAAGAGGAGTGTACCATGAGAGAAGCAAAGGAGGTCAACTTCATCAAATATAAAACATGTATTATAGGATTTGCAACAAGGATATTTATGTGCCGCTATATGGAAGTTAACCTGTGATGTTTCTGCACAGTCATTGCTAAGAATCCAAACCTAGCAATTTTCAAAGAAAATAAAATGAAAGATAAGGTGATCAAATTCTTGTACTAAATTATAACGAATCGACAAACTGGTTCCTTACCAACTTGTTCTGATACATTTCAGGCATCAAGGCAAACTAGAATTAGAAAAGTAAATAAAGCTTGCACAACAAAGGCGGATGGAGTCTGGTTCAATGGATTCAACTAAACCCAGTATTTTTGGCACGGGCATATACATATATGTACATACACACACATATCACTACAAGAAATCACCCTTATTTTGGCGACTAAAGTCGCCACAAAACCCCCAGGAGTCGCGGCGAAAGGGTAATAGTGGCGACTTTGGGATTGCCACAAAGAAAACCGTAACTGAAGGTTATTTGTGGCGACATCTGTAGTCGCCACAAAATATTTACTTTTAGTGGCGACATAGTTGCCACAAAAGGTTGGAAAAAACGTTACAAAAAATTGTTCCATAAGAACAAATAGTAGATGGGTCGCCACTATATATGACCTTTAGCAGCGACTACGGTCGCCACAAAATATATTTATGTTCAGTGGCAAAATTATATCGCCACTATAAATGTCCTTTACTAGCGACTAAAATTGCCACAAAAAATATTTATGTTCAGTGGCAAGATTATATCGCCACTATAAATGTTCTTTAGTAGCGACTAAAATTGCCACAAAAAATATTTATATTCAGTGGCAAGATTATGTCGCCACTAAAAGTTATTTTCTCAGCAATTAGAACGATCAAAATTATATACATTTCCATGCCAGTAGGAACATAATTCTCTAAAATTTCATATAGAGATATTCATATCAATTGACTATCAATATTAAAGCAACCAATAATGCTTGACAAACACCAAAAGAATTTCTCAAGCCGAATATTATAAATATTATCATTACTAAAGAGTCAATTACATATGTGCTACCCGACACTTCATTATGCATTGTAATTGTACGCATATACATATCCCAAAAAAGATAAAATATTAAGTGTCTTGTAACTGGTCCTTGCTCAACACCATCCTTGAACCACTATTTAAGTGCCTTATATCCCTGCCAGACAAAAGGAATATATATATAAGGAACATAATGAGATTTGTTATATCCAACTAAAATCAAAATTCTAAGAATTTTCAATCTATGTCAAAGGAAAGCCGGAAATTGCGACCAAAGTTTGTGTACTAAAAAGCAACTTAACAATTGCAAAAGTTGTCTAGAGAACACAATTAGCAAGGGCCAAGAGAGACACCAAAATCCAAAATTGATAATAATATTAGTTGACCAGTAATAGGTATTGCCCAACTAAAGCGAAGTATCTAGACTCCATGGCCATCAAACTTTGCCAAAAATAATATAAGTTAAGGGTTAATTATTGACTCTTACTCTTCCTCAAAGGTTTGGACATAAACAGTCAACTTAACAGTTACACATGGTCAACATGAAAGAGTTAAGCATTAAAAGTTCATCATAAACCTTTCAGAGATTCAGCCACATGGAAGTACCAATAACTTGGAAATAACAGCCACTTTAGACATTGCAACCATCATTAGAGTACAAAAACATAATCAGCTAAGAACCCACATAATATCAGCCTTGATACACTCTTATCAGAATATAGAATATAGGGACAGATCATCACATGTGGATTGTTAAAGTGCTAATAGTATCAAGGGCCCTAAGGTGGATTCTAAGGTATCACAGCATGTAGATAATCACTTCTAGGACATAGACAAGCAGGGGTCATAAAGCACAGACAATTGGTCATAAGTTACTAATGAACATGCCATATTGCTTATAACTTTTCAAGTTCAAAAATATTATGTTAAGTAATCTAAATCCTGAGTAGTTGACAAAGATGATCACATATACTTATTATGTTATCCTCTTTATAGGTCCAATACTTCAGAACCTTCTATAAGTAGATTCAGATCACTAGAGTAGGTTCAGAACAATGTAATAGCTTTAGTAATAAGTATGCACACAACCAGGAATTTCTTTTTTAAACACTTATGATAACAACATCAATAAGAGTTCCCAAAAAGTATACTAATCAACTAGGACAACAAGGACATTAACATGAATAAGAAATCGCACTTTAGTCTTTGTTTAAACTTAATAGATATGGTATCTAATCAAGATGATGCACAATCTACCAAGTTCCAAATTACCAGAACCAAATAATATTCAGATTCATGAGTAAGTACTTCCTAAGCAGTGCTGTCAAACAGTCATGAAATAATAGGTAGAGGTGTTCATTTTCAATTGGTCAGAGTAGGGCAAGAAGATTACAACAAGTTATCATTTAGGCATGTAAGTAACTTCACTAGCAAGCTACACCAACAAAGTTTACCACTTAAATCATATGGTCATGGTACATGTTTAGCAACATTTAGTTAAGCTATTAAGTTATCAGGGCATACCACTATTCTTAATTGCAGAAATGGCACTTGAAAAATTTATTTAGATGCATTAGTAAGCAATACAGGACAGTCCCCTTACTGAAAAGGAGACATATTTGTGTGGGATTCCTAACCGATAACTATCGATTTCATGACAACAACTTTTGTCCGATAAGCATAATTTGCTGAATTTCTACGAATAACAATATCCGTTTCAAATTGTTTTAGATAGTAATTACTACTCCACTCCAATTAGTTACAAGTTCATACAGAACAATCATACATTAATATGTTCCAAAGCACAAATATAGTCATTTAACAGTAATGGAAGGTGAGTATATTGGGGCTACTGAGAACCAAGTGGTATAACTTATATCTTCTGCTTCAATCAAATGGCATGGAAGATATAATTATGCTAAATTACCTCAAAAGAATGTCCTCATGTGTAAAGCTGGCATATATCATATGCAATTTTGTCTTGTCCTTGTGGTTTTGAAGAATATACCTCTAGCAACCTGGACAAAAATAGAAATGAATTATGACATATATCAGACTCAAACCTTCAGCTCTAATAGATTATAACATATAGTATTTCTTTACCACTCATTTATAAGTTATAACACAATTGAAAGAAAATCAAAATAAGTCACTCTGAGCTATGTAGATACATTAATGGAGAAAAACTCACCCAATTTGTTCAGTTTCAAAATGAATATGAAGCTGGCAAACCAAGCCAAAACAAATAAAGTATTTCCATCTGTCATCCATAAGTTTCATGCTATGGAAAAACTATAAAAACGATGAAGAAATCATTTATAAAAGGAAGTACCAATTTTACAACAATATGTATACCGGTCGTTTACCTTGCTTGCGCGAGTTTATGTTGTTCTGCACTCTTCACTCCAATAAAAATATAATTTTAGCAAATGTAATATAGGATCAGCTAGCAAAAAAGTAGTACAACTGTAAAAGAGTTAAAGAATACTTCTAGAAGCATGAAAATTACACTAAATAAATGAATCATAACTCGAAAAGGAATAAAAAGAATTTACGACATCTCCAGAAGAAGGATAAATGTTATTGTTTTAGTTCCCTTATCCTAAATTATAAGGATAGCAAACAGAATCATGTGAGAACTTTAATGACAAGGAAATAAGAATTAAGAACTAAACAATATAAAATATGAACAGACAAGACATCATATGTACATAGAATTGAAACATTGAAAACTAAGAGTTAGGTGTAGAGAGTAGCATTTAAAAGTTAAAATTTGGTGTATCTCGTTCGTATTCGCTTAAATGTTCTTGCTTTAGCGTTCTTTTTCTTCTTTCCATTCTTATGTGTCTGCTCTTACATCTCCTTACTCTTTCCTCCGCTCTCACCCTTAGATTCAAAATAAAGAACATATAAATATAATAATCACTATAAAACTGAAAGATATTTTTCAATGGCCTACCAAAAACAACAATTATTAATACCAGTTCCTTCTTATTTATGACATTCAAATAAATAATCCTTATTTACAGCAATTGGGGTAAGTTTATCCCAATTTAGAAATAATATACAACCCTCTCTTCTTATTTATGACATTCAAGATGGTGGCATTGTCACTGATGAAGCAACAGTCCTGGAGGTAGAACCTCACTGACCTAAGCGATTTGATCAACAATTATCTTTGTAGTTGGTCACTATGTGTATTTTGAAGTATAAAAAACCTTACAATTATGGTTGTTAGTTATCTGAGTTATATTTCATATAGGATTAAATAGTGATTCAGTCATAAAGGTGGTATTCTTCAACTCGCAAAATTCACAGACAGCGTAAAATTAAAAAATAGCCAAGTTTTGACAATTACCCACATCCAATTCAAAATCATACCCATGGCAGCTTTGCACAGATTTATATTAAAAAACATTGACACCAACTATTAAAAAAAAAAGACATACATGTGAAAAATAAATTTAAAAACCTTTAATAACAAAGAGGTCGACAGTTGCACAATCAAAATTAACTAAATTCACGAGGGACAACTTCTCATAAAGATAAACCCGCAATCAGTTCAAAATCGGCATACCAAAAATCTTTGAAGTCCCCACTACCACCAAAATATGAAATAATCAAACACATACTAAGCATCTCTAAGTTAAAACCACCTGAGAATAATCCATCAAGGTTCTCACAGAAGAGCTAACAGTGACTCTTCCAAAAGCCCCAATTGAAATAATTTGCCTACTTTTTGAAAAAGAGAGATATGAACAGAATCGTTTCTTTTATTCTAGTCGGATTAGGGATTTGAACGGAGGAACTTCACGAAATCAATATTAAAATAAAGGAACTTTTTCCCAAAAAAAAAAAAAAAACGAAAAATTAGGGATTTAAACATACCTGAGATTCACATTTTGATTTGAGGGATTTTGATTTGGGTGAAATCTTAGATGAGGAAACCTGATTTGTAAAGAGAGAGAGTGTCAATTTTACATAGAGCTTGTACTCCTCTATTTTGCTTTGTGGGCTTCTGTTCCAGAAAAAGTAAAGAGGACATTTTAATTTTAATTTTTTATTTTTTTAAAAGTGAAAATCTAGGGTACAGGAGCGACCCAGTCGCTGCAAGAGATTTTTAGCGGCGACTCTGCCACAGTCGCCACAAAAAATTGGAGCCAAAATTCTATTTTGAGCGGGACTAAAAATTTCAGCTACATTTGAGGCGACCTAAACTAAGTCGCTGCTAAAAAAGTATCCTTCTGCAACGACTTCTAAAGTCGCTGCTAATAATATAGCTACTGTAGCAACCTGTAAGGTCGCTGCTATATGTTGCCACTAATAATCTAATTTCTTGTAGTGTATGTTACAAGGAGTTATGTTATGGAATCGTCAAGGAGCTGTATGTTCATAGAAAAACATAACATGTCCAAACTGCTGGGCGCTGGAAATGCAGAAATGATTAAGGAACTGAATGTTCATAGAAAAACATAACACGTAAAAACTACTGGCAATGCCATATATTCCATCTGCATGACACATTCTAGGTGCATGGTGTGACGCCAAGGTAAGATAATGATGTGCATAACTTATGTATTATATGTAAATAATTGTCTATAAATAATGTATAATCTATGTATATGGCTAGAAATATAAACAGTAAATATATCCGGCTATTTATGTAAAGATCCTAAAGAGAGCCGTGTGACATTATGATTGAAAATCTTGCGTGTCAACAAATAAAGAAAGAAGGAAAATTCTCCAACAACAACGGTAGATTTTATATATATATATATATACACACACATACACACACACACACACACACGTAGACGTATAAATTATTGAATCTAATTCATACAAAATTTGGATTAAATTCAATTGGGTTAAATAATTAATGTGGACTTTACAAATTAAATTAGTCCATTTTATTATTTTTAAGCCCAACGTCCATTTCATCTTAAAGTCCAGACTCATACCATGTGTCAAGTGACATGACATATCCAGTCAAACTCAAAGCCAACAAGATGACGCCACGTGTGAAATGATGTGATGATCCCAGTCTTAAAGCAGTGACCAATCAAGAGTTGCCAAGTGTCTAAAATGATATGTCTTGGCCAATCACAAGCAAGCTTATCACATAGCTTATGTGATAAGTTTGATAACTCACACTAGCCAATTAGAATCAAGCAAGAGAGTTCATATGTAGATAGACTTTCCATCATCTACCATTATAAATAGAGGGGTTACATGACTCTCTAAAGGACATTCAGAGTTGGAGAAGAACACTCTGCAATTGATGAAGGCATCCACAAATAGAGAGATCAATCATCAAATGCTTAGTTATTCAACAAAGGAGTGAACAACGGAGTTCTTCCCGGAGATCAACCTGTAACAACAAAGTGCTGCTTGACGTTCTTGGCGATTAAATACATCACAAGGAGGTCTGCATCATCCTACATTCGAGAAAGACGCCTCTCAAGCCCTCGAATCATGAAAATTTTTAGAGAGGAGAATCAAGGGATACATAGAATTGTACTCACAAATATTTATTAATAAAATATATTTTTCTTTATATTATTTTTTGTTGTAGTTTATTTTTCATACTACGAAAATTTGTTGCGAAGAAATTTTGGCACACCCAGTGGGACCAATTCTGCTCTTCATCTCTCATTCTTACAACTTAAAAACTATAAACTTCAGATCTACTACTACAATGGCCTTCCACAAGTGTGATGTTTCATGCAAAGATGCTACTGCTGCTGCGTCCGGTGAGCTCAGTCATGTTGGCCCAATCACTCGAAGAAAGTTCCAGGTTAGTGGCTTGAATGGAACCGAATACTTTGCCTCCTTGGAGGTGGTAAAGAAGATCAGATCCTTCGGGTTGATGCATGTATATTTGTTCCTCAAGTTCGCCATGTAAGAAAGTTGTCTTAACATTAAGTTGTTCTAATTCCAAATCATACATGACAACTAAGGTAATCAAGACATGAATAGAGCTATGTTTAACAACAGGCGAGAAAATATCATTAATATCAACTCCTTGTACCTAACTATAGCCCTTTGCAACTAATCGTGCCTTATAAATTGCATCTTAAACCCCTAGAATGCCATCCTTTTTCTTGAAGACCCATTTGCAACCAACAATTGTCTTTACTGATGGCGGCTTCACAAGAGACTAAGTACCATTCTTGTGAGGAGACTCAATTTCTTCATTCATTGAAATCGGCCACTTGGCTGAATCAGCACCAGAAACTGCTTCTAAATATTGTGATGGTTCTCCCATTTCTTTAATTTCCTGTGCAATTGAAAAAGCAAATGCAACATAATCTCCTAACCTTAATGGTTGTTTACTTTCTCTTCTTGGTCTATGTTTGGTTATAGAATACTCCTCTTCTTCTGGTTCAACTTCAGGAATTTTAGCTTCTGGCTCAACTTCAGGAGTTTCAACTATATTTTGCTCCAATGTTGATGAGCTTGGCTTAGAAGGAATGCCAATCTCAACCTCCACTTGCTTCTATGTAAATAGACATTCAGGGGGAGTGTTATAAATAGAATTTTATGTATTTAGAGGGATTCTAGGGTTTATTACTTGGTGGCTAAGTCACCCTCTCCCTATAAATAGAGAGTTTTATTCCATTGTAAATCAGCTCAATATTAATAAGAACTCTACAACTGCAATCTTTAGGGGCAACACCCCATTCTTGTTGTTTGAGAATTTGGTGGATTCTCCAGTTTCAACGAAAGTCAACGCCTTAATGACCGACACGACTAACGTGGATGAGAAGTTTACCATGATGGAACTGACTATTGAAGTCTTGAAGAAATCTGTTAAAGACAAAGACCTTCAAATCGCTCAATGATCATGAACAAATTGGAGGCCTATGCACCTGGAGAGTCAAGCCACGTCCCTAATAGTTCACTTGTCTTCACCTCACCAAAAATGGCTATTGAGGAATCACTTTCCAAGTTCAACATTCAAAAGGAAAAGCAATCCACTTCAGTTGCGGCGTTATCTGTCCAACAATTGCAAGACATGATAACAAACACCATCAGAGCTTAATATGACGGACCATCGCAAAGTTTGTTGTACTACTCTAAGCCTTAAACTAAGAGGATTGACTGTCTAACCATGCCAACCAATTATCAACCACCAAAGCCGCATCAATTTGATGGCAAGGGGAACCCAAAGAAACATATTATCCACTTTGTCGAGACTTGTAGCAAAGCTGGAACGCATAGTGACCTTTCAGTAAAACAATTTATTCGTTCTCTGAAAGGGAATGCATTTGATTGGTATATTGACTTGGAGCCCGAGTCCATTGATAGCTGGGAGCAACTTGATAAGGAATTCCTCAATTGTTTTTATAGTACCCAAAAAACTATAAGCATGATAGAGTTGACAGGCACTAAGCAAAGGAAGGATGAGCCCGTGGTGGATTACATTAATCGTTGGAGGGGAGTTTAGACTGCCAGGATCGTCTTTCAAAAAGATCTGTTGTGGTGATGTGCATTCAAGGAATGCACTAGGGCCTTTTTTACATCCTAAAAAGAGAAAACCGCGAACTTTTGAAGAACTTGCAACGCGGGCGCACGACATGGAGTTAAGCATCTCAAGTCATGAAAAGGCATCTCCATTTACTGATCAGAAGGAGTTCAAGAAAAATGTTTCATCAAAGCAACAAACCAAAGAATCTATGGCGGTGAAAGCAACTTTCGTGAAAGTCACAACCAAGCAAAAGGTGAAGGAGGATAAGACCCCAAGTCAATATCCCAAAGAGGAGAAACATCATCCCACCTTGAAGGAACTAGAGGCCAAGGTTTATCCATTTCCAGATTCAGATGTACCCACAATCCTTGATGAATTGCTTGCCAAGAAAGTCATCGATCTCCCTGAATCAAAAAGGCCAGAGGAAATTGGTAAAGTTGGCGATCCGAATACTGCAAGTTTCATTGCGTCATTAGCCACCCTATAGAGAAATGTTTCTCCTTGAAGGAGAAAATTACGACTCTTGTAAGTGAAGGAAAAATCATCATAGACATGGATGATATTGCAGAAGCAAATCATGCAAGTATCGCGCTCAAAGAAAAGGATTGTTCAAGGTTGCAGAACGCGTCAAGTGCGGCGTTATTACAATTTGGAAATTTTGAGACCGTTGAAGTAGATCTTCCATGGAAAATGCTTGAAGGTTCAATAGAGCTGGACACTCAGTCCAAAGACAAAGACAATGAGGGCTGGACTCTAGTCACTCACAAGAAACGAAGACCCAAGAAGTTCTAAGGCTACCACTTCCTAGGCCAAGAGCAAAAATAAATGATGTGGATAGGCTACAACCACCAAGAATTATCAAATCTTCCATTAGCAAGAAGATTAATGGTGCCTTATCACCGAAGTTCTGAAAGCCCATCACATTGCATGAATTCTTTCCTGGAAAATTCCTTTATGGAGGTCATGTTAGTGCAACTCATGTAGTTTCTAGTACTGAGGAAACAAAGGAAAGCAACAATGAGCTTACTTCAATGAAAATACAAGAACATCATGATAATAGAAAAGTTGTTACATGTTGTGCAATGATTTCCTTCACGTATGATAACTTGTTGTTGGATTCTAAGACACATAACTGAACTTTGTTCGTTGTAGGGGCCATTCAGGAACAACATCTCAATCGTATACTTTTTGATGATGGTTCGACTGTCAACATCATGCCAAAGATGGTGCTAAAAAAGCTTGGTATTTCTATCGATGAGCTATCCAAAAGTAACTTAACAATCCAAAGTTTCAACCAAGGAGGACAATGAGCCATAGGTATAATCCGCATGGGATAATCTACTGTTGATATGAAGTCGAATTCCCTGATTCACGTCATAGATGCTAAAACATCATACAAATTGTTGCTTGGACATCCTTGGATTCATGAGAATGGGGTGGTATCATCTATTTTGCATCAATGTCTGAAGTAAAGAAGGGGTGGAGAGATAGTCAAAATTGATGCAGACATCAAGCCTTTCACTGAGACGGAGTCATACTTTACAGACACAAAATTCTACTTTGATTCTTGTGAACCAAAAGTGGAGAGACCATCATCAGTCGACGAAGCCGATGTCAATTCAGAAGAAGAAAATGAGTCTCAATGGACTGCCGCCAAGCTGTCTAAGAAGAGAACTAAAGAAGTCTCCATTAAGCTATTGATAATAGGTGAATTGAACTATGATTAAGCCCCAAAAGAACCACTTTCTTGTAGAGTTTTTATTGTAAAAGTGATAGCAAAATTCTTTTATTAGTGCTTTTCATGTTTTTCAGGTTACATACATTAGAAGAAGGCTATGGAGTGGTTTTGTATCATTTATGAAAGAAAAAGAAGCCAATCGCATCAAAGTCACCAAGTGAACCAATTGAAATACACAAACGAGGCCTGAAGGTGACTGCCGCGGTCCCAGCATGGGCGCGGTAGGACCGCGGAGAGCTGTCAGAGGAGATTCAGATAGGCCTTTTGGCCACGGTCCCAGCGTGGGCGCAGTAGGACCACGACAGGCGATGGAAACTTAAGGGACTGAAGTGCAAATTCTAGAATTCTTAGCCCAAAACCCTATTTAAATACTAGAACTCGCCCAAAGGAGGCATGTAACATTATTAGAGAGTACTTTGGCAAGAAAAGCAATTATGAGAGATCACCCAAAACATCTTTATTTCTTTTCTTCTTTATTTTTTTTGCAATTCATGATTATGAATCTTTTAGTATTTGATTTGCCCATTATCATGAGTAGCTAAAAACTTTAATCTAAGGTTTTGGTGGAACCCGTTGGGACGTACTTGGTTGTTTTATTAATATAATTAGATTGGGTTGTTAATCTCTAATTGTTCATCTATGTTTTGATTGTGGAATAGTTTAAAGGGCCCTCAATTATCCGTTCCTATTTATTGTGTATCTTCTTGAGAGAGAGTGAATGTTTAGGTGATTGTTTGAACAACATCACTCCCGGAGTATAGACGAGAGTCATAACTGAGGGTTTAGGGGTTTGATTAGAGATAACGAAACCTCGGGTGCAATCTAAGTGAACCGTATTGTGAAATTAGCTAGTGTAGCTTGAGAAAGTGCGTCTAGTAGATTATTATAATTACTTGAGAAAGAATTATGATAGATAGAGAGTTCATGATTGTTAGAGATAGCTAAATCATAATTATAAGAAATATACAACCGAGTAAAAGACCAACGGGGGAAACCATTGCCTTATACCTTCTTTATATTGTTGACACATCAAGCTTATTTAATATTCAGTTATTCATTACTTTCAGTATTAGTTGTTAGGAAATCAACAATTGTGAATCAGAAAGTTTGGGAAAACAGGTTGTGTGAATTAAGTAAATCTGACAGTGGTAATTGGTAGGTTAATTCTCTGTGGTTTGACTCTGGGCAATAATACTCAGATTATATTTGCAACACCCGCATAGTCTTTTGTGAGACTCAGTTGAGCGTGATAAAATTTTGGCGTCATTGCAGGGGACTTAACGGTGTTATCAATTACAATTGAAAGAAATACAAAGATTCCAAGTGTAATTCGTTTTCTCTTTACCAATCTTTACATTGAAATTCTAGCGGTTGAAATCTTGTGGAAAGCAGGTGTATGCCTAGAAATTCTTCGAGGACTGGAGAACTAATAGAAGGACTCTCAGACCCCGAGAAAATATTCAGGGCATTGAACCGTGGCAACAAAGGACTTCAACAAACTCAACCAACGAACCAACCTGAATTTGATATGGGTGACGTGAACAACGCCAACGGAAACAACAGGAATGAGCAAGTTGACCTAGAAGTCAGGGGAGTGGCACCTCTTGTGCCAGAGGCTGCACTTTATGACTGGGCACAGCCTACAGCTGATAATCTGGCCACTGCCATAGCTGTGCCTGCAATTCAAGCAGAGATATTCCAAATCACCAACAACATGCTGCATCTGCTGCAGAATAAGGGAGTTCTCCGGGTCCAGCATTGAAGACCCACAACAACACTTGAAAAATATTCTGTCAATTTGCATGACCCAAAGGCAGCCTAATATGACTCCTGAAGCTATCAAGTTGCTCCTATTCCCATTCTTAGTAACCGGGGCAGCTCAGACTTGGCTAAATTCACTCCCGATCAACTCTATCACCACTTGGGAGGAATTAGTAAAGCACTTCTTGAACAAGTTCTACCCACCTAACAAGACTGCACAACAAATTGATGATATATTGCAGTACATGCAGCATGCCACTGAGTCCTTGCAGGAAACTTGGGAGAGATTTAAAGGGATGTTTGTGAAGTGTCCTCATCATGGCATTCCGGATCAGATGCTTGGCCAGAGATTCTACATCGGTCTAACTGACAACTTGAAGGATAATGTGGATACTTCAGCTGGAGGTGCGTTCTTAAGCAAAATATTTACCGAGTGCAAAATTCTCTTAGACTAGATGTCACAAAATGCGAGGTGGATGACTAGAGGTGCAACACTGGCACCCATAATACATTCCATTCCATTGGATCCCAATAATTCACAGAAAGAAAACATGGACACACTCCTAACCCAGATGAGCTTACTGACAAAGAAGATTGATGAGATGGGTACAAAACAGGTGCATATTGTTGATACAACAAATGGGGGATTATGTACACCATGTATTAATCAGTCCTATGTTTGTTCGTGGAGCGGAGAAGGTGAAAACCAAGGGGTCCGGGAAGATACGAACTATGTCAACAATTATGGGGGCCAGAGACAAGGAGCACAATAGTGGAGACCGCTACAGAATCAGCAGTACAGGCCTAATATGCAGCAGCTTGGGGGTATGCACCCTCAAAATCAATTAATGCCCATGCCTTATCAGAAACCGCAGGGTTATCCACTGCAAAATCAACAAAAATTGGTTTATCAACGACCCCTCAGTAGCAAGACAACAACATGGTGGAAATTAGAGGTATGCTTCAAAAACTTATTGGGACAAATAATAAAGTGCAGGAAAAATTGGTAGTCCATGATTCAGCCATCAAGAATATTGAAACACAGCTGGGTCAGCTGTCTATGGCATTGAACAACCGCCCTCCGGGAACTTTACCTGCAGACACAAATGTTAATCCCAAGGAGCAAAATCCGAATCAGCTGATGACAGTCAGTCTAAGGAATGGTAAAGATTTAGATCGAGAGCAGGAAATTGCACAGGCCAGCAAGAACACTACACCAGCTATTCAGGTGCCATTAGAGGAAGAACATCCATCGGAACTCACTGAAGTAGTGGTTGACCAAAGTCAGAAGGGTAAAGGCAAAGAAAAGGAGACCGAGCAAGTTGCATAACAGGTGGCGCCTCTTGTGCCAGACACTCCTAGCAAAGAAAAACCAGCAAGTAGTGCCCAAAGGGTGATCCCTGCACCCTTCCCTTAGAGACTGGTCAAGCAAAAGAAGGCAGACCAATACAAAAAGTTTATGAAGATGCTGCGTCAAATCCAGTTGAATATTCCATTGATGGATTCCTTGAGGGAGATGCCCGGTTATGCCAAGATGTTGAAAGATTTAATGTCAAGGAAGTTTGATTTTCAGGATCTATCCACCGTAACTCTGACACAAACCTGCAGCGCAGTGGTGGCAAAACCGATAGCATAGAAGATGTCCGATCCAGGTAGTTTTACTATTCCATGCACCATTGAGAGTTGTGCCTTTGCAAAGGCATTATGTGATTTGGGAGCCATCATAAATTTGATGCCACTGGCAATATACACCAAATTGGGCATCGGCAGGGCCAGACCGACTTCTATGCTACTCTAAATGGATGATCGCACTGTGAAAAGACCTACTGGTATTCTTGACGATGTGCTGGTGCAAGTGGGGAAGTTCGTGTTCCCTGCAGACTTTGTAATTTTGGACTGTCAGGTGGATGAGGAGATACCCCTTATTTTGGGGAGACCATTTTTAGCCACTGGGAGAGCACTGATAGATTGTGAACCTGGGGAGCTTAAAATGAGATTGAATGATGAAGAAGTCATATTCAACGTTCAACAATCAATGAGGAGACCCAGGGAATATGCAAATTGCTCTTTAGTGGAAGCAGTTGATGTAATTCTGCAAGAGGATGATAGGGCCCTGACTGTGGGGGACCCATTGGAGGCATGCTTGACAAACTTAGATGAAATGGATGGAGAGGGGTTAGCTGAATGGTTAATGGAATTGGAAGGCCGAGGATTTTGGTCAAGGGAACCTCAGTTCGAGTCCCTGGAGCTGGAGAAAAGGGTCACTCCTCCAGCCAAGCCATCAATAGAGGAACCACCCAAGTTGGAGCTAAAACCACTCCCAGATCATCTCAGGTATGCATTTCTAGGCCCTAATTCGACTTTACATGTTATTATATCATCCTGTTTGCTAGATGTGCAGGTAGAGTAGCTTCTGCAGGTACTGAAAGATAACAAGACGACCATTGGTTGGACCATGGCAGATATAAAGGGTATCAGTCCAGCTTTCTGCATGCATAAGATTCTCCTGGAAGAAGGGCACAGACCTTCCAGGGAACACCAGCGAAGGCTGAACCCTAACATGAAAGAAGTTTTAAAGAAAGAGGTGATCAAATGGTTAGATACGGGAATTATTTTCCTCATCTCTGATAGTAATTGGGTCAGGCCTGTCCAGTGTGTTCCGAAAAACGGAGGTATGACTGTTGTGAAAAACGACAACAATGAGTTGATCTCAACTCGTACAATCACAGGGTGGCAAATCTGCATGGATTACCGGAAATTAAACACCACCACCCGCAAGGACCACTTTCCCTTAGCCTTCATTGATCAAATGTTGGACAAGCTAGCTGGTAGATCACACTTTTGTTTCCTAGATGGATATTCGGGGTACAAGTAGATTTCAATAGCCCCCGAAGATAGAGAGAAAACATCCTTCACCTATCCGTATGGAATCTTTGCCTTTTGGAGAATGCCTTTTGGGCTTTGTAATGCACCTGCGACTTTTCAACGGTGCATGCTAGACATATTTACAGATATGGTAGAGGACATTATGGAGGTATTTATGGATGATTTCGCCGTGGTGGGAGATTCATTCGAAGACTGTCTTCACAACTTAAGCAGAGTGCTCAAAAGATGTGTGGAAACAAACCTGGTACTAAACTGGGAGAAGTGCCATTTCATGGTACAAGAGGGGATAGTCTTGGGACATCGAGTGTCCAAAAAAGGTATTGAGGTCGACCATGCTAAGGTTGACGTGATTGAGAAGCTACCACCACCCACTTCAGTAAAGGCGGTGAGAAGTTTCCTTGGTCACGCCAGGTTCTACCGGCGTTTCATAAAAGACTTTTCCAAAATTGTTAACCCATTATGAAAACTCCTTGAAAAGGATCACCCCTTTGTGTTTTCTAATGATTGCAGGTTGGCATTTGAGGAGCTGAAGAAGAAGTTGACCACTGCACCCATCATTGTTGCGCCCGACTAGGAGAAACCATTTGATCTCATGTGTGATGCCAGTGACTATGCTATAGGAGCAGTCTTGGGGCAGAGAAAAGACAAGCTGATGCACCCGATTTACTATGCAAACAGAATGCTAAGCGGTGCATAGCTCAATTACACAGTGACGGAGAAGGAGATGTTGGCAGTCGTGTTTGCTTTTGAAAAGTTCCGATCATATCTGATTGGTTCCAAGGTAATTGTATATACTGGCCATGCAGCTCTCAGGTACCTCATTGAGAAAAAGGAGTCTAAGCCGCGCCTGATTCGTTGGGTGCTGCTGTTTCAAGAATTCGAACTCAAAATTCGTGACCGTAAGGGAACAGAAAATCAAGTCACTGATCATCTGTCACGACTTGAAGGAGCTGAAAAATCAGTCGACATCGAAGAAATTCTGGAAACCTTTCCAGACGAGCAGCTGCTCGCAGCCAGTCTTGAGGATGCGCCATTGTATGCAGATTTTGCAAACTACCTGGCTTGTGGTATTGTTCCTGATGACCTTTCTTCTGCCCAAAAGAAAAAGTTTTTCCGTGATAGTCACATGTATTATTGGGATGAACCTCATCTATTTCGAATTTGCGTTGATAACATTATCCGGAGGTGTGTCCCCGAGATAGAACAATCTTCAATTTTGCAGGCATGTCACGCTTCAGCATATGGAGGACATTTTGGAGGGGTCAGAACAGCTGCAAAGGTGCTGGAGGCCGGATTCTTCTGGCCAACTGTCTTTAGAGATGCATACCTCTGGGTAAAGGGCTGCAATGAATGCCAAAGGACGGTAAACATTTTCCGTCACCATGAGATGCCAATGAAACCAATTCAAGAAGTAGAGGTGTTTGACGTGTGGGGGATAGACTTCATGGGTCCCTTTGTCAGCTCATTCGGTAATAAGTACATACTTGTGGCGGTGGATTATGTATCTAAATGGGTGAAAGCTGCAGCCTTGCCCACCAATGATGCACGAGTGGTGGTCGAATTCCTGAAGAAGCACATATTCACCCGGTTTGGGATACCAAGGGAGATCATCAGTGACGGAGGCACTCACTTCTGCAATAGAGCCTTCGAGAAATTGCTTGCTAAATATGATGTGCACCACAAAGTAGCTATGCCTTACTATCCGCAGACTAGTGGGAACGTTGAAGTGTCCAACAGGGAGATTAAGAGTGTATTAACAAAAACTATGAATGCAACCCGAACGGATTGGACAAAGAAGCTGGACGATGCACTCTGGGCCTACAGAACTGCATTCAAAATGCCAATAGGTATGTCACCGTACAAGTTGGTATTTGGAAAGGCATGTCATCTACTTGTGGAGTTAGAACACCGTGCTTGGTGGGCATTGAAACAATTAAACATGGATCCCGAAGCAATCGGGCTAAATCGACTAATGGAGTTGCACGAGCTAGAGGAATTTCGGTATTAAGCCTTTGAGAGCACGAGGCTTTACAAGGAACAGATGAAGAAAATGCATGATAAGCACATTATGGACAGAGACTTCAAACCCGATAATATGGTGTTATTGTACAACTCAAGGTTGAGATTGTTTACGGGTAAGTTGAAATCCCGATGGTGAGGGCCATTCAGAGTGGTGCAAATGTTTGCTAGTGGAGCTGTGGAGATTGAATCAAAAGAAGGGACGAAAAAATTCTCCGTCAATGGACAAAGGTTGAAACACTACCTTGGATCAGCTGACGAAAAAGGGGATACAGTGGTGTCACATTTCAAAGAACCCCAATACAAAAATGAGGAGTAGGAACTCCACTATTTGCATCGTGCAGCGACGTTAAATCAGGCGCTGCGTGGGAGGAAACCCACGAATTGTTGTAAGTGTAATGTATAACTGTATATATAAAAAATAAAAAAAAAATAAAAAGTACCAAAAAAATGCCTCCACCATGGTCCAAGCGTGACCGCGGTGAGACCGCGGTGGAAGAGGCTTTCTGAAGTTTTCCCACCGCGGTCCAAGCGTGGCCACAGTGAGACCGCGGTGAAAGAGGCTCTCTGAAGTTTTCCCACTGCGGTCCAAGCGTGGCCGCGGTAGGACCGCGATGAAAAAGGCTCTCTGAAGTTTTCCCACCGCGGTCCCAGCATGACCGCGGTAGGACCGCGGTGGTACATAAATGGGCCAGTCAGGTAAGTTACTAAATTTTTTTTTTATTTTTTATTTCATTTCTTCTAATTTCTTCCCCCCCCTTTAATTACCCTTATCCACACACCCAACCCCTTATTCCCCACTAAAACCCACGACCCACACCCCTTTCTCTACATATTCTCTCCACAATTTCCCTCTCTTCTTCTTCCTCCCCAAGCCCTAACCCCCATTCTTTACCAAATTTCTCCTTCTTCAACTCTCTCATCTCACCCATAAGGTAAGCTCTCTTCTATTCTCTTCTCTTTTCTTCAAATAGTTAGTATAAATTAGTTTCCTATCCCTAGATTTTATTGTAATGTATAAATTGTATCTTTTTCTTTGTTTTCTCTTTTTATTTGATTCTTGTAGCCATGATTGATGCTTAGATGTTAGGTTTCATGATGCTTCACTTGTGGGGAGGGATTTGTAATGTTTTTGAGACCTAACTATAATTTTTAGGGCAAAGTGTGGTGGTTGGGCCTATATGGCCGAATTTTTTTGATTTGTTGTAATTTTTGGAGCACTTTGTGCTCATTGTGATTGGTTGTGGTGGTGGTGGTTGAAATATTTCATTTATGAAAGGTTGGGTGTGGTATTGTGGGACAACGTAACATGTTGATGGGGGTGTGAAGTAATCGTAGTATGGGTTGGCTAATTGGGGCCACTTAGAAATTGGGTGTTTTGGCATTGTTGGCCAATGATAACTGTTTAGTGCCAGCAGGTGGTGAAGTCTGACTAACCATTCGCATGACCCAGTTTAGGATGTTTGATAGTTGCCCTGGCTTGTTGCAGGTATTATGGCGCGAAAGAGGCAAAAAGGCTCGGCTAGTACTTCCTAGGGGCCCACGTATGATGAAATTAGGTTCCAGTCTCCGGGGGCGGAGGATGCATTCCATGCAAAAGCCATAAAGACCTTCATCCAGGAGATTGCTGTGGATCGGGCTGCCCTCCGCATGGAAAGCCCAGCCATGTATGAAGAGATACAGCGGAGGGAAATGGAATTTTTGTTTGAGGAGCCCGAAACAACGAATCCAATGCTAGTCCAGGAATTCTATGCAAATTGCACGGAGCATTTTAGCCAGGAGGTAATTGTGTGTGGAAAGGTGATGGATGCTTCCATTCCTAAGATTCGGCAGGTTTTGTAGTTGCCCCAATTCAGAGGTGATGTTGATCATTACCACGACGCTCATGGGGTTAATTAGGATACCTTGATTGAAGCAATCTGCCAGAATGGTCAACCAACTTGGATACAGGAGAACATCACCCTCCACTCCAAGTCCTTCACTCACGAGGCCAAGTGCTGGTTTAATATCATTTTCAACTGCTTCCTGCCTACAAGCAACTCCACCGATGTCAACTACCTAAGGGCTCTTCTGGTATGGTGCTTTGTCACCAAGCATGACTTTGATGCGGCGCGTCTCATTGGTGATGATATGATCCTCCGATCCTCGCTGCAGTCTAAGGGGTTTTATTTCCCCTCATTGGTGACTCGATTGTGTCTTCTCAAGGGCGTTCCCAATCTGCCTACTGATGGCACATTCACCGCAAAGATACCCTTTAGAACTTCTAGGATCAACGTGGGCAGAGATGTGCTCACAACCATAGATATTGATGATGAGGAGGATGCCCCAGCACTAATGGCACCCTCCAGGAGGTCATATGATGGAGCCGGATCTTCCCGGCGTCCCCACACTGAAGCCGGACTCTCTAGGTCACAATCCACCCGGCCTATGCTACGTGCAGTGGAGGAGGAGCTCGAGGACCTTCGAACCTCGGTGGATGGCCTGCATGTGAGGATGGATGCTATGTCTCAGCGCCATGATAGTTCTGAGAACTACATGATGGCGTGGTTCCGTGCATTGGGATCGTGCTTGTCATGTGGACCCCAGCACGGTCTTCGACTCCGAGTGATACTCAGGGAAGTCTTCTTACCCTACTGCTCTTCATTTTTGTATGACATGGGGACATGCCATGATTATAAGTGTGGGGTGGGAGACTTGTTGTTGTGATGTGTTGAGTTGTACATATTAAGCATGTTGTAATTTTATAGCCCTAGTGTTGTATCACCATATATATAACTGACTTGGCCCAACGACGGACACTTGTCGACGGGTCTCTTGAGGGTCAAAGTCAGTTGTTAAAAAAAAATATATAGGGTAAAGGACTCTTCCTAAGGACGGACTACTAGGACATTACTCTTGAGGGAAGTAGTCCATGTAGATAATTTTTTTAATTTTCTTTTCTCTTTTTAGGTAGTGTAGTAATTCCCCCTTGGTTTTTCTTTTGACCACGGTTCTTTTCCAAGGGCTTTTTCTTGAATCGGGTTAGGTAGATTTTTTTAGGACTCTGAAGACTCTCTTAGATTAGGAGGGGTAAGAGCAGGAATCCACCTTTTTGATGTAGACACCTGCTAACAACTAATCGAACTTGAGAGTGCGGTCTAGCCTCATATGTAGACTCATAATTTGTGCCTTAATTGTGTACACCTTGTCTTGCTTGAATGCTCATGTGAGTGTGTTGACGAACTACTTCGGAATGAGTTACTTGCCAAGTGTGTGTGAGAATTACCTACATTCTGTGCTTGCATGTGATACCTAGAACTTGCCCGGTGTGTTTGCAAAG